>CAJNDV010019691.1:42471-64150 GCA_905221635.1 Symbiodinium sp. CCMP2456 | reverse complement strand
ACGCCTAAACCCCTAAACCCTACACCCTAAACCCCTAAACCCTAAACCCCTTACATACCTGGAGGCTGGCTCCTGGCTGCGGCCTGCTGTTTCTTCCTGATTGGAATGGGCCTCCCAGCCCCTTACTACTGCTTCAGCGCCGCGGATGAGAGGTACCGTTACGACCAGCCCCCCTGCAATCCCGACGCAGTCGAGTTCTACGTGCCCCTCATGGCTTCTGGGCTTTCCTTGTCGGCATCACTTGATTCTGAGCATGGTAAAACCCTAAACCCTAAACCTGCATAAACTCCTTGGGTATTCCCTAAACTCCGAACCCGAAAACCTTAAACCCTATAGCCCTAAAACCCTAAAACCCTCAAGCCCTAAACCCAAACTCCGAACCCTTAAGCCTCATGTTGGCAACCCGGAGCCCACAAAACTTACTAAACCTGAAACCTTCTTTTGGGTCCCCCTAGCCCGACACCCTAAAAACCCCTAGAAGTGGCTGCCAGGCATGGGTGGCCCTTAGTGTGACCTTTATGGTAAGTCTTCATCAGGAACCTGCAAAAGGAAGCGTGAACCCTAAACCTTCTTCTAGTTCTGAAGCCCCCCCCCACGAAAAAAAACTTAGGCTTGCGTCTGTATAGCAAACTTGGGCATCACGACGGCCAGAGCTGCAGCCAACGGGCTCTTTGATTGCTTTGTACAGTTCATAAAGTTCTTGGGCTTGGGGTTCCGGGTTCATATGGGGTTTTGAGGTTTAGGGTTCAAGGTAGGGCTTAGGGCTTAGGTTGGCTTAAGTTCAGGTTTAGAAGGGAAGCTTTAGGGGCCTTAGGGTGTTTGTTTAGGGTTTAGGGTTTAGGGTTTAGGGTTTAGGGTTCCGGAGGGCTCTATATTCTAAGGACTTTAGGAGGCACCCCAAATAGGGACCCTTAATCAAAATCCCCTATATAGCCAGGTAGTCTCCATATTAACCCCAATAACCTACAAGGGTCCCTATTAAGGGTCCCTCCTAAAGCCCTTAGATATATGGGTGGTTGTCAAAATTATGGTCCCTTTGTGGGTCCTTATTATAATACGGCCCTTATTATTTAGGGTACCCCCAAAAGGGACCATAATTTTGACAACTACCCCTTTGAGGCTCAAGGTTCAACGGTGGGGGATTCTTGTGAGTGTGAGAGGCTTTGAGGTGTACCTGGACATTGATTGAACATCCTAACTTCTTAAGAACGTGCGATGTAAGGACATCATCATAAAGAAACCTAAAAAGGTAGTAGAGGGGCCGTAATAATTAGAATGGGGTTTGGGGGTTTCTTATACTATGATTACAACAAGGAACCCCCAAAGCCCTATTCTAATTATAAAAGGCCCCTACCTTAGGGTCTTTTGGGCGGGCTTTAGGGTTGAGTTTTCTCCGATGTTTTTGGGGTCTGCAATTCTGGATACATTCTTCTTTCCTGAATTGTTTGTTTGGCTAACGCTTCTAAGGCCCCATGTGCTTCTAATTATATAGTATATATACTTAGGGGTTCAAGTGCTCTAAGGTTCAAGGACGTCATGTACCTATAGAGTGTATTCTTAGGCCTTTAAGTGCCTATAGAGGGACTACTCGAAGGCCTAAGGATATACTACAATGGTTCCTGGAGCCTTGGAGGCCCTAAACCCTAAACCCTAAACACTAAACTAAGGCTCATGGTGGAGTATGCCAAGGGAGAGCCGCTGGAGCGCCGCGGTCGTGCACAAACTTTGCTTCAGATGTTCCACATGACCGGATACTTCATCTCTCTGACGATCGTAGCCTTCGGCTTCTCGAGTCCCCAGTAGTACCCTTTTGCCCCTTTTTTGCGTTTTGGGTTCCCGATTATTAAAAACCCAATAGTAGGAACAACGGTACCCTTATTATTAAGGGGCTACTGGGGAACCCAGGCTTCACTGGGCGTATGTTCACGGGCAGCTTCAGCCAGCTAAACCAGCTCAGCTATGAGCAAGCTGTGGCCATTCTTGCTATGGTGTGCTTGGTGACAGGTGCTGCTCGGCCCTGAAGTTCTATGTTTCTGTCACCCTAAACCCTAAGCCCTAAACCCTAAACCGATCTGTGTTTCTGTCTTTTTGTTTGTGGATCTTTGTTTAAAACAGCTCGGGGAGCCGTCATGTTTATGAAACATAGGATGGGTAGTTGTCAAAAGTATGGTCCCTTTTGGGGGTACCCTAAATAATAGGTGCCGTATTATAATAAGGACCCAAAAAGGGGGGTACCTTATTTAGGGGTCCTTATAGTAAGGATCCTACTATTTAGGGTACTATATTAGGGTCCCCTATTTTCGGAAACCCCCACATAGATGTAGACTAAAGTGACTACACCCTACTCCCCAAAATTCAGGGCCTCAACCTGTGCACCTAAACCCCTGCGAAACACTGCAATCCAGTGAAACCGTAGACAAAACCCCCTAAACCCTGAACCCTAAACCCTAAAAAATGCAGTTCTTGGGTTCAGTGCTTCAGAACCTTAGACCCCCAAGTCCCCCAAGCCCTAACCTAAATCCCTCAACCCTAAAGCCCGTTTAGGGTTTAGGGTTTAGGGCTAAAGCCTGCGCTTTTAGATGAGTTTTCGTCCTTGTCTTAGCAGTGCAGGTAACCTTTGACCTTTTGGTTTACTGTCGTCCCTCTAGAACTCCAAAGATTAGCTTTTAGTTCGCCGAGGATACTGGGCAAGTACCTTCATCTACCGTATAACCTGCTTAGACCTACTTCTCCGAAACCCTACGAACCCTAAACCGTTTTTAACGCCCCAAGATGGAGTTTTCTGGTAGGTGCAGGGTAGGTTGTTGTCTCAGAGCGAAGGTTGCCTGCATCTTCAACGTTCAAGAGCGACCGGGGGGAAGATCCTCCATTCGCGGGTACTGCCGGTCTTCATGGCATCTGCTGGAAAGCAAGGCCATCAACAAAAAGAGGGTCCCATCGGCGCTCTTCTAAGGGTGTTAAGGCCACGAGCAAAAAGAAGAGCCTTATCGGCTCATTTTCTTTGGGTGTCATTTGGCTTGCACCTGCCCCCGCAATAATCGAAACCCTTAAAGCCTACAGTCTGCTAAACCCTCAATCCCAAAACCCCTCAACCCTAAACCCTAAACCCCTAAACCCTCAATCCCAAAGACCCCTAAACCCTAAACCCCTAAACCCTCAATCCGAAAGACCCCTCAACCCTTAAACCCTAAACCTGTTGAGCGCTCGATGTTTGATTGTGTCAACGATAGCGGGAGTAACTAAGACTCTCAGCAGCATCACGCGTTGTGTATAGTTGTGCAGAACAACGTGCACTTGGTGCATCATGGCTCAAGAAAAACAGAAGCCGAGTGCGCCGTGCTTTGTCGTGAAGATTAGCATGGCCCATTCTGCTGCAAGGGATGACACACACGTAAGCCCCGCAAGTGTACCAGCTCGTGAAGAGCAGCAGGTGATGAGCCCAAGTGGCGCGACGGCTGCGGATGACAGGCCGGGGCAGAGGCTTCCCAACGGTGTTGCAAGGCACATAATGCCAGATGGAGGAGATGAAGAATACCATAGGGCACTGGCTACTGGTTTGGCAGAAAGCTCGGCTTCGGCGGAGGTGAATCTCCAAGCTGGAACTGCCGAGCAACGACCTAGTGGAGTGCACTTTGCTGGAAATTCGGTTGAACCCCAACGTGATGTTGGAAGTGCGGGCAGTGCAGCAGATGTAATGATGACAGCGACTTCGACGGTTCTGGAACAGACGCCTGATCGTCCTCTACTACCTCATGCAACAGTGGAACCGAATCGAACAGCTAGCAATATGGGACCCTGGTGGCCTTCTCCATTTCCTTCTCCTCTAGCAAGTTCAACCAGACAAGGAGAAGTAGCATCTTCACAACCGCATGGGAGAAATTTGGCCAGGTGGTTCACGCGGCTGGGCGAATTTGTACGACAGGCAACAGTGATTTCACAGAGCCGGCCAGGAATTGAGGCGACCGTTGTGCAGGAGACGGTGTTTTCTCCGGGTGGAACTCGCAGCGCTCCCGCAGAGGTGGAAACTCCACTTTTCGATCGTGTCCAGTCACGGCGCCTTCAGGAGATGGCGGCGCAGGCTCCACAGCTGTATGGTCCGAGACCTCAGACAGGGGCAGCTTCGGATACTTGGGATCCTACACCAAGGAGCAGCTGGAGTCAGAGGTAAAGCGGCAGGTGGAGTTAGCGCTGGGTTCAGAGGGGTTTGGCTGAGGAGAATCAACGACTTCGCCTACAAGTGGAGCGGCTTAGTACAGAAGTTACTGCACGTGGGGAGGTTGTGAGTCAAGCCAACGTGACAACAAGCATGGGAAAAGGGTTCACGCAGCATGTTGCGGATGAGGATGGGCTTGGGGCTTCTACTAATGGTCTAGGATTACCCGAAGGCAATCCACAACCTGGACTTTCAGGACATGGGCGTGAGCATGGGGGTCTTCCAAAGGATCCTAATCGTGATACTGTACCAGGAGGCAATCCTCGTGGACATATGAAGGGAATGTCTCAGTTGCAGCAAGCGATGGCGTTGCAGATGGGGATGGCGGCTAACAAACCTGAAGTGATCCGGCCAGGGGTTTCAGGCTCTGAACTTCCCAAACTACAGGAGGCGGACGAGCAGGCGGCGATCAACGTTGGTGATTGGCTGCATGGCTTGGCAGGCCCGATGGGAGACCTAACGGATGGAAGTTCGAAGTGGTGGGCAGAGGTCATGATGTCTTTGGACCGCTTAAACCAGGATTATATGTCGGTGCCTACGGTGCGGAAGGTGCAACTACGGGCCGAGGACTATGCCACGGCGGAGCTTCGCGACAGCAAGTGGCTGCGTTTGGACAAGAGAGCGGCTAGCATGTTGCTCCAAGCTGTGCCGGAGAGCCTGAAGAACGAGCTCATGGCCAGCCGGTTGAGTACCACGATAGGCATTCTGGGCCTCATACTGGTCATCTACAGACCAGGATCAGCTGCGGAACGACAACAAGTTCTACGGGCACTGGAGAATCCAGGCAGCGGGTCTACGGCCTCAGATCTGGTCGAGGTCTTGCGAAAGTGGATGCGTTGGTTGCGGCGAGCTCAAGACTTGGGACTACAAGTTCCGGACGCCAGCATATTATTGAAGGGCCTGGACACAGCAGCACGACCGCAACTCGAAAAGAACCCGGAAGTAGTGTTTCGAAGCAATATGATGAGGTTTAGTTTGGACCTGGATTCGGCGCCGAACCTGGATAACATACTTCGGTACCACGGGCGCCTGCTGGCGGAGTTCGAGCAGTTGTCTTTCCGAGGAAGAACGAGAACTTCAGGTGTATCGGTTCCTGTGGTTAAGAACGTCAATGCCTCAACGGATGTGGGAGGTTCATCTACACCAAAGACGGGAACCTCTCCTAGTGCTGGGTCTACATCCAAGCCCTGCAAGTTTTACTTATCCGACACCGGGTGCCAACGGCAAAAGTGCAAGTTTGTACACGATTGGCAAAGTGTACCACGAGAAGATCGGAATGACAAGTGCAAGGGCTGTGGCGGACGAGGGCATCTCAAACGGAGTTGTCCTATGAGGCAAGATGGAGACGGAAGTGGAAAGGGAGACTCTGGGAAGGGTTCAGGGCAGCCAAGGGTCAAGAACATGAGCCAAGATAAACGTGAAGATGGTACTATGCCCTCGAATGACACCACAACCTCCTCTACTACATCCACGGGTCCTATGACAACGAGCTCCAATTCGACAGCCTCAGGATCGGGACCACCCACGATGACCTCAGCAGGCGCAAGCAATGAGGACTTCCTGAAAAGCGCAACCCAGATCCTTAAGATGATGGCGGAGCAATCGGCCTCGGCGGCTTCTACGTCTATGCCGTCTATGAAAATGCTGAAGAAGGCGGTAACGGAAATGGAGGCGAGGATGGCTTTGGTGGATTCTGGCGCGACCCACCCACTACGCAAGGCTCGAGTACCAGAGTGGGAACGAGCACCAGAAGTGGATGTGGTGGTAGCAGGAGACAGCGTGGCAAAGATGAGACAGAATGAAACCGGCACCTTGTTGACCTCGCCGGGATCTACATCGTCTCAAACCATCTTGCCAGTGGGAAGCCTGGTCAAGATCTTAGGCTATGAACTGGTGTGGACGAGACGGAAGTGTACTTTGAGAGCGCCGGACGGCAGGGAGATACCGCTGAGAATTTCCTCGGGTTGCCCTGAGATCAGTGAAGCTACGGCTCTGGACTTGATCGCCAAGATTGAGGAGGAGAAGGTTACCCAGCTGAGGGAGAAGGCGGAGATCACCAGGGTGGCGACGTTGAGGTCCCAGGGAATTGCTCAGTCGGAACAATGGGAGTCCTGTATGAAGGAGTATGTCAGCACGGGGAAGTTTGAGGATGGCTTTCGAGCAATGGTCTCTATGCCTTGGCTTTGCAATGTTCCACGAGAAGATTTGGTGAAGGTCGTCATGGACATACCGTCTACGGAGACTGAGGCCTGGGAACTTATGAAAGCAGTGGGCTTCAACCGGCGGATGCGAAAGCGCCTGATTCACAAGGATTGGGTCCTCAAGCTCTACTCTGGTAGGAGATCGCAGGCTGACAAGATCCTACGCCCTATGGAGTCCAACAACACCGTGGTGTTGGATGTTGACGAGCTGAGGAACTCAGCGTGGGATGTTCTAAAGGATGGGAGCGGCATCTATGAGCTTCTACTTTGGGGAGCAGCTACGGGGAGAATCGCTGGAGTGCTGGCGGCGCTACCGAGGGAGCAATCTACGGAGCATCTTCTACGACTCATGACTATGATAGAGGTGGCCAATCAAGGTCGCAAAGAGATGTGTCGCGCAGTGGATATTCCCAATGATGGCGTTGCTGTCTCTTTGTGGGCGTCTTCGGAGGCGGAGGAGGACCTGAGCGCGCAGGCCTTTCAGAAGGAGTGGTTTAAGAAGTGGATTATGGAGGCGATGTTGGACAAGTTGCACTTCGAACAAGGAGGTTTGGGTCACCCGTCCCGACGGCCTACCACTATGGTGACCAACATGGACATCACGGAGCTTCGTGGGGTTCGTGATGAGCGTAAGGAGGAGTCCACCTGGGGTACGTGGTCTACATGGGCACCTATGATGCTCCACATCCTTGCACGGGGGTGGAAACGGTGGAAACTTCGACCAGGATGGTATCCTCGCATGGTTAAGGCGCTCAAGGAGGTGGACCGGAAGGCGTGGGAAAGGCATTTGGCCAATGATCATGTACCTCATCGTCCCGACTGCGTGCAGTGCATCCACAATTCAACGGGCCGACCTCACCGACGGTGTCTACGTCGGGACTGCTATGTGATGAGTGCAGATACGCTGGGTCCGGTTCGGATTGCGGGGCCAAAGGGTGAGAAGTACGCTTTGGTGTTCACCTACCAGTATCCCAAACAGAAACTGGGCACCGAGGACGAGGTGATCAAGGATGAGGACCTTGATGGTTGGGATTTGGATGTGGATGTGGAGCTGGCGGAGGGTGATTCACAAGGGGAAGCAGGCAACCACGAAGAGGAGGCCGGCGAGGACAATTTGGAGGAGTACGAACCATCTATGGCCGAGGAGTTTGACGAGCCGGGGCTGCCGGAGGATGATGTTGAAGTGATGGGGCTTCGAGCAATCAAGGGCAAAGCGGCCGAGCCAAAGGAAGACTGGTGGGAGTTTCGCGAGACTGCTGGTGTGCTAATACGGCATCACGAAGTTCCTCGTAAAACGTTGTTCAGACCTACGGCAGCCAACGGATGTCCTGTTCTCCCAGCGAAGCTAGAGGATACCCGGATCACGGACATCAAGTATGTGGGAGGCGGTGTTGAAACAGAAACTTCGGATTGGCAAGGACCTAAGTCTGGAGCTCGATCGTTGCCAAGAAGCTGGACAGGAACTACGAGGTTCAAGATATCAGCCGCGGAGGTCCCAGAGGATGAGGAGGTTCTCCAAAGGGACGAGGAGCAGTGGGAAAAGTTGATTGGTGATCTGACCAAGCCGGTGGAGATGGAGACTCTCTACCTGGTTTATCCAGTGCGGTCCAAGAGAGGAGGAGATGCAATGCTGGCTATTCAGGAAGCGGTGCTACGTTTGAAGTTGTTGGGATTGCCAGTGGCCCGACTACACACCGATAGGGGGTCGGAATTTGCCTCGCGAGGACTTCATCGATGGCTACTAGATCACGACATCTACCACACTCGCAGTGAAGCTTTGGTGCCTCAAACAAATGGTGCGGCTGAAAGGGGGGTTCGATGGTTCAAGACAAGGGCCAAGGTGTTGTTGGCTGAGGCAAACATACCGCTTAAGTACTGGACTTTGGCGATGCAACATGCTGCAAACCGTCGACTACATGAGCGACTGGGTCTCTCCAAGCCTATGCTGTTACCGTTTGGTTGCAAAGTGATGATCAGGAGAAAGGTCTTCGGCAATAACAAGAAGTATGACCTCACGGACAGATGGGAGGAAGGGAAGTACCTGGGCATGTCGGACACCATCAAAGGGGGCGCGGTAGTGTTGAGGAGTTCGGGCATACTTACCGAGACGTTGAATCTAAGGACGGGAGTGGTGGATCCTCGAGCTCTACTTGCCGCGCATGAAGATGATGGTGGGGGTGTTTTTGGCCCGGAAGAAGTTCCACTAATTGATCTACCTGAAGCTGATCATCGTCTAAGAGACAAACAAGGACCACCGGAGCTTCCCGTGGCACATAAGGCAATGGTGGGGGCGAAAGAGGACGATTCCAAGAAGGTGATTGGCGGATGGAGGATGCGTACCTTGGTGGAAAGACAAGAGCAGAAGGCCAAGTTGATGTATGACATGGGCAAGTTTGACTTGGTTTCATGTGCGGAGGTGTTGAACGAGATGGACCTGGTGGGTACGTTGAAGAACAACAAAACTAGAGGGCCACAAGTCACTTCGATGATTCTGGGAGCCTATGTTCATGGAGGGATGAGGGGAGTAACCAAGGCTGGCAAACGAAGACCCCACCTGACCAAGTACCTCAACATGGTGTTGCGCACAAGAGTGGCAGAGGACCTGGGGGAAGATGGGAGTTGGACTACACTTGGCATCTTCAAGGCTACGGATATACCTCCTCACCGGGATCTACGAAACCAAGCAGGTTCCTGGAACTACGTGATCGAGATCGGGTCAACGGTCAGTGGTGGACTTTGGGTTGCTGAGGGCGGAGAGGGCAACTCAATACGTGGAGGCGGAAGTTCACAGCCACTAACAAGAGAACAACCAGACGGAAAGATCGGCAACGGCACTTTGGTGGAAATTGGTGGAAGGGTTGCGGCCTTCAATGCAAAGGAGCTACATTCTTACATCAGTGAGGAGACGGAGCGCTGGATTGTGGCGGCGCTTACTCCTTTGGGGGCATCTACGTTGAGTACTTCTACGGCGGCGCATCTCTCCAAGGACGGGTTCCCTTTGGAAGGTACTGGGGTGGAACGAGTATATGTACCTGAAGTGGAACTTGAGGATGAAGGGATTACCTCGTCTGGTGAAGAAGGAGAAGATGATGGTTTGGACAGACGTGTTCAAGTATTACGTTGTGCGCTAGAACAAGAAGGAGGTCGGGAAGGTCCTTTCAAGAATATGCTGGAGGAGGAATTGGAGTGGGGACAAGCACTACTATACATGAACGAGGTCGACGAGATCTGCGGCGTGTCGCTACGGTGTCCCCTGGCGAGGCAGCGGACTATGAGGTGGAGAAAATATTGGAGGCGCTTCCGGGGCCACTAGAAGTGGTGCATAACGTTAGTCTACCAGAAGCACGCCGTTACTTGGAACGTTGGAAGGGAGCTATCCTCAAGGAGGTAGACGCATTGGTCAGCAGTGGCACAGTTCGGCGGCTTTCGGCAGAAAAAGCACGAGAATTGAAGTCGAAGGGCATGATCATCCTACCAGGCAAAGCAGTGTTTACGGCAAAGCCGCCGAGCGACCCTAACGATGCGAAGGCGGGAAAATACCGGCGCAAGTGCCGGATCGTAGTCTGCGGCAATTACTTGCCGGCAGACAAGGCCAACGTCTACGCATCAGGCACATCTGCCGACGGGCTACGACTGTCGGTTGCGTTTGCAGTTACAAGGTCCTGGAGAGCCGGAGCCACTGACATTGCCAACGCCTTCACTCTCGCTCCCATGCCGGGTGACAAGCTATTTGGTATGACCCCGCCCACGGTGGTAGCAGCTGCAGGAGGAGCGGCTGCTGGAGAAGTGTGGGGCATTGAACGAGTTCTCTATGGCTTGAGGGAAGCCCCCCGCTGGTGGGGGGTATTCCGCAACGAACGACTATCCAGTGCTCGCATACCCATGGACAACGAGGTCTTGATCCTTGAGAGCTTGGAAACGGAGGAGAACATGTGGCGAATAAAGGTGGTGGGCAGCGACGAAATCAGGGGGATCCTCCTGATTTACGTCGATGACTTGTTGGTGTTGTCCATCACCAAGATCATTGAGACTGTCTACAAATGGCTCACTGATGACTGGAAGTGCTCAACGTTACAATGGATGGATGAAGAGCATCTACGTTTTCTGGGAGTGGAGTTGAGGCCGATGGGACAGGGCATACACATATCCCAGGCTGGGTACATAAGAGATCTCCTACGTCAACATGGCGTCGCTGAGAAGCCTGGGGCACTTACGGTGCCGTGTACGAGGGAATGGTTGCAGGACCAGGACTCAGATGAGGAGACTCAGCCGGCCGAGGAAGCCTTGATCAGGCTTGCTCAGAAGGCCACGGGAGAACTGTTTGAACTACCTCTCCAAGACGGTCGAGTACGGACTACACTACGTCAGGGACGAGGAGGAGACGTTCCTGACGGTATACTCGGACGCTTCGTATGCTCCAGGCGGTGGACGTTCATTTGGGTGTATCATGGCTCAGTTAGCAGGAATGCCGATATGTTGGCGAGCATCAAAGCAGCCAATAATTACGTTGTCGGTGGCAGAAGCAGAACTTTACGAAGCGGTTTCTTCAGTACAGCTTGGACTGGGGGTAGAAGCAATGCTGAACGAGTTGGGGGAGAAACCGGTCATGCACTTGAAGATCGACAATGCAGCGGCTCAGGGGCTTGCTTCAGAAGCTCCAGGGAGCTGGAAGACACGTCATTTAAGACTACGTGCACGGTTCCTTCGACAAGAAGTTTCTGCCCAGCGGCTGACTATTAGCCACGTGCCGGGCGATCTACAAAAAGCAGACTTGGGAACGAACAGCTTCGATGTTCCCAAGTTCAGAGCGTTGCTGGGGTTATGGCGCATCGTGCCCTATGAGCTGGTGGAGAATGCTGAGGTGGTTGTGAAGACGGCCAAGAAGCTCTCCAATAAAAACATCCTGATGTTTGCGATGGTTTGTTTTATGATGGTTCAAGGTGCTAGAGGTGATGTCAAAGAGGACCTTCAGCTGGACAGCTCCCTGGAGTTCTACGTGATTGTGGGTTTAAGCATGGTGGCTTGTGTGGCTTTATGGGAGGTGATCAAGAAGATGGGGAAGTTATTCGGGACGTGGTGCGCTACATGGCAGCGTAAACAACGGAGGTTGGAAAGGCTACGAAACAAGGCCGAAGCTGCCGTGAAAGAAGAGCTACGTCGACGATCTGAGGTCGAGATGACCCCTCCAGCGGCTACGAGTTCTACAAGGGCGTCGGGAATTATGCCACCGGGCCCAACTACGTGGACGGCTACTCCAGAGCGGCGATCTATGACGGAACCTGCAAGGTCTCCTACGCCATGGCAATGTCCTACATCTACCCGTTCGGTGTCCACCCAGACCGAGGAGGCGTACCGAGGACCGAACTGGATTGATGCAAGGAGGCTTCAAGGATTTGATGGACCGTTCTATGCAACACCCAACGGCGACTGCATGCATACGATTGCAGGCTGTCATGGGCAACGGAATGCTACAGGACCTCCTCGGACCTACCGTCTGTGTCGTTATTGTGATAGGGATCGACCGCTAATGTTGGTAGGTGCACCTCTCGGCTAATGCCAAGTGGTGAGGAGGAGTGTTGAGCGCTCGATGTTTGATTGTGTCAACGATAGCGGGAGTAACTAAGACTCTCAGCAGCATCACGCGTTGTGTATAGTTGTGCAGAACAACGTGCACTTGGTGCATCATGGCTCAAGAAAAACAGAAGCCGAGTGCGCCGTGCTTTGTCGTGAAGATTAGCATGGCCCATTCTGCTGCAAGGGATGACACACACGTAAGCCCCGCAAGTGTACCAGCTCGTGAAGAGCCGCAAAACCCTAAACCCCTAAACCCTAAACCCCTCAATCCCAAAGACCCCTCAACTGGTGGCATGGTTTTGGTGTCGAATGTCTTAATGTCGGGGCCTTCATAATTCGATTGGGGTTTTGGGGGTTCCTTATTATTATAGTCATTAATCATAGTATAATATACCCCAAACCCTATTCTCAATATTGGGCCCCTAGATTATGTTCCTCAAGCCAAATAAAGCACAGTAAAGTCTACCCATAGGCCCTCGAGTAGTTCCTTTTCGGGGTTCATATATAGAATCCTATAAGGTGATCCCCAAAAGGACCTACTATGGGGCCTATTGGTAACTTCTGGGCCTCCAAACCATTTCATTGGAAGCAAGGTCCCACCACCGCGGTCTGCCCAAAGATTCATCCAGATATTAACGGTTTAGGATTTAGGGTTTAGGGCTATATTATGTGTCCGCTAAAGGGCATTCTCGAAGCAGAAATGCCTACAAATAAGACATTGAAACATGAAACCCTTTAAATCCACAAAGGGTGCTTTGGGGGGTCCGGGTAGGATTTACGCTGCCGCACCACGTACTTTGGAGACCACTAATGTAGAGAACCCATACTATAGAAAAACGTTCGCCTAAAGGTAGTCCCTATATAGGGTACCTTTCTACGGCCAATGTATATACTTACTATATGAGTACATGGACACTTACCCATAGGCCCCATAGTAGTTCCATTTGGGGGTTCCTATTTAGAATCCTATAAGGTAATCCCCAAAGGGAACTACTATGGGGCCTATGGGTATACTTATTATATGAGTACATGGACACTTAAAGGGCTAGAGACCCTTGCAGAATTGCGTGCGCTTTCGTTTTCTTTTTCCAGGCCTTCTGTGCCGTCGCACTGTTCTTCTTCGCAAACACGAGTATCTTCAATCTCAGCACGACTGCGAGAACGTGGGTGGCATTGGAGTGGGCGAAGACCGAAAACATGCAGCGGCAGATTTCTGGCATGTTGGCAGCCGTTCTCAGTTTTGTCGGATGTTGGCTCACTCAAAAGTGGTTCCTGGGAGTCAGCTGGCGGAAAATTATATGCGCCACTGGCATCTTGACATCACTCTTCGACTCAATTCCGCAGTTCTGCACCATCTTCGATGTGATCCGGAACCAGTACCTCTAGTCTCCATTGTAGCTCTTTTTGGGGGTTACATTGTATAGGATCCTAACTACAAAACGGGTTAAACCAAAAAAGGGAACCCTAAACCCTAAACCCTAAACCCCAAACCCCCTAAACCTCAAACCCTATACAATGGAGATCATAGGTACTTTTACCTTGGCGAGCCTCTCACACAGAACGTGCCTCAAGCCATGGCGGCTCTCGTGACCACTTTCTTAATCAACGAGCTTGCAGACGACAGCGCCTGGGATCTTAAATAGCAAACCAGTTCAATGTAGGGTTTAAGGTTTAGCAATTAGGGTTTAGGGTTTAGGGGGTTATAAGAATGTAAGCAGTTAAGTCCTATATTTGTGTTTAGGGTTTAGGGTTTGGGGGGGCTATAACACTGTAAACAGTTAAGCCCAATATAAATCCTGAACCAGATCATGCCAAGTCAAGGGTCAAGTTTTTTAATCACACCCCAAGCCCTAAACCCTAAACCCTCGGCAAAGCCCTGCGAGATGCTAATCGTGACCTTGAACCCTATATCGAATAATTCGCTAAATCCTAAAGCCCCATACCTTTTGTAAAGCCCCTCCTCGGATCCTAAACACGCCCTGTCCTTTGTTTGTGAAGCCCCCTTCTCATTCTCAGATCCTGAACTCCCATACTTTTCTGTCAAGCCCCTTCTTAGGTCCTTGGTAAAGCCCCTTCTCAGTCTTAGGTTCTACACCTCACAGCTTTTGTAAAGCCCCTGCTTCCTATGAGTTCCTGAGTTCCAAAGCCCTAGACCCTAAACCCTAAACCCTAAACCCAGGTAACTGCGCATTGGTGGCCGGTCTCATGAGCCCTGGAGTGGAGGGTTCCTTCCAGGGCTCCCTTATGGGCTCAACCCATACTTGGAGGCCCAGGGGACTTAGTAAGTCGGCTATAAGTAGGGTTATAATTGGTGTAACTCCATTTAGGGTACTTATAACCTACTTACTAAGTCCCCTGGGCCTCCAAGTAGGCCCCATAGTAGTTCCTTTTTGGGGTTACCTTATAGGATTCTATATATGAACCCCAAGAAGGAACTGCTTTAGGGCCAATGGGTTTTTGAACATGGTGCTTTAGGGTGTAGGAGGTTAAGATTTGCTGTGAAGGGGCCGTTTACGGGGTCTATAAGGGGCCGTTTACGGGGTCTATATTTTGACATTGATGGTTTGTGAGTTTAGGGTTTAAAGGGTTTAGGAGAAAAGGGCTTTGGGGTGAAGATGTTGGTACAGGCTGTCTTGAGGGCTTGAAAGGGTCCTATGAGGGTCCTGGCAGCATTCTGTCAGTTTAGGGTTTAGGGTCAGGGCGACGGGGTCGCGGACATATGAGATATGTTAGCGTGGATGTCTAGATTACCAAGACGAGCAAAACTACGAGTGGGAACAGCCCAGGAACACGATTCCAGCGGTGGGGCAACAGCTGTCCGTCATCATTTCGAATCAGGTGCCTTATCTTCGTGGCTGAGTAGGTAACCTTTAACCTTTTGGGGCTCTTATAATCCTACTATAATTCAAAAGGTTAACCTTTTTGGGGCTAGGGTACTCAGCCCCTAAGTAGAGGAGTTTCGAATGAAGGGGCCGTAACATGGGAGGGCCCTACCCCAATACACCGGAACCCTCAAGGTGATGACACTCCCTCATAAAGGTGCAGCAAGTTTTATGGATTGCATTGTCCCTGCCCTAAACCCTAAACCCTAAACCCTAAACCCTAAACCCTAAACCCCTAAACCCCTAAACCCCTAAACCCTAAACCCTAAACCCTGAATGGAAGGTCTTTTCCATGTTCACCCCAGACCTCTCTGTCAGGAGGATTCTTGGATGCTGAGTTTGTCGCACGTCGGGTTCTCTTGAGGGGGCGACGATCTAGCAGGGAATGGCCGGTGATGTCCAGGGCTTTCGGGATTTTTGGGGGTTTTAGGGGTTTAGGGTTGAGGAGGCCTGAATAATTACCAATATGATTAGTTACTGTAGTTTCTATGTGGGGTTCCTTACTAAAAACATAGTATGAAGTATCCCCAAACCCTAGTCTAATCATTCAGGACACTATAGCAATACGGACGCAGCCGAGACCCCAAAATCCAGCTCCCGTCCTTTGCTACTTACCGTTTTCCCCCCTTCCAGGACCCGACTCATACACTAGTCTAAGGGCTTTAGTAGGTTATTGGGGTTAGTATGGAGACTACCTGGCTATATAAGGGGTATATAAGAACGATACAATGGTTATTTAAGGTAATGGGATTCAGGGTCCCTATTAGGGGTCCCTCCTAAAGTCCTTAGAACTAGGTTAGGAATTAAGTTGTCACCTCCATCAGGTCATTGTGTCATCTGAGTTAGGGCTCCGGATGTCAAACTCCAGATGCTAAATGCTTAGGGCTTAGGGCTTAGGGTTTAGGGTTTAGGGTTTACGGTTTAGTGCACCACTGAAGGTAGGTAGGTTTGTCTGAGTCTTAAGGGGAGTTCCTTGAAACAGAAGCCCGGCCATCCATTCATCCCTGAGTACGAGTTCCAGTTCAGGGTTCCCGGACAGAAAGCCGTCAACGTGAGTGTCCCATGTTGTTCTCGTCAGGTTGGTTTGGTTTACCTACGGGTAGAGGTTGCGCTGTACAAGACCCTAAACCCTACACCCGAAACCCCAAATCCTAAACCCTATAAACCCGAAGCCCTAAACCCCAAGCCCCAAACCCGAAACCTGAACCCCGAAACCCGAAACCCTAAACCCTATAAACCCGAAACCCTAAACCCTAAAAGCAAAGCTCAAGAGACGTGGAGCCCTTTAAGCCTTCGGCAAGTTCTCCGCCGCAAGCGCGGGATCTGCCCAACAATCAGTGAACCCTAAACCCTAAACCCTAAACCCTAAACCCTAAACCCTAAACCCTAAGCCCTAACCCTAAACCCTAAACCCTAAACCCTAGGGTTTCCCCGGTTTGGGGTTTTGGGTTTCCGCGGTTTTGCGGTTTTAGGGTTTCCGGTTTGGGGAGGGCTTTGGGCTATAGGGTTTCCCCGGTTTTGGGGTGTTAGGGTTTAGGGTTTCGGGTTTAGGATTTCGGGTTTTAGGGTTTAGGGGTTTGGGGTTTAGGGTTTCCGGTTTTGGGACTTAGGGTTTAGGGTTTCGGGTTCGGGGATTCTTCACTTCGGGTCCCCGATCGGTGAGCTCCAGCTCAGGAACTACGTCGAGGATACGCCGGAGTTTCGCTGGACGGTAGCCTCCTCTTTCCTGCTGTCGTATACCATGTCATTACTCTGTTTCTTGACGCTGCCCCTGCTGCCTATGCAGAAGCTGGACATGCACTAGCTGAGAGTATTTCTTACGTTTCACGGCCATGAATATACGTAGCTTGCAAAAGGATCGCCGGCCCCGTAGATGTAGATTTGGGAAGTGTGTCGCTTCCTTGGTTGTGGTAAACATGTTGTTCGAGAATGCCATAACCCCTAAACCTTGAACCCTAAACCCTAAATCCTAAAGGCTTTGAGCCCTAAACGTCCTTTGGGGCCAATGTATATATTGTATGAGTACATGGACACTTAGGGTGATATTTGTGAGTATTGAAGGGTCGGGCGGCCACAGGGAAGAATGTTTTACGGTACAGGCTATTTGGGGTTCAGGGCTTTAAGGGCTTCAGTGTTTAGGGTCTAGGGGTTTAGGGTTTGAGGTTTAGGGTTTTAGGGTCTATAGGCTTCAGGGTTTAGGGGTTTAGGGTTCAGTGTTTCGCAAAAAGCTGCAATGGTTTTGAAACTTGAAACAACTCCCTGAACCCGAATAGACATTACGAGTACTATAACTTAGGCCCCTTATTGAGTAATATTACTCCAAAACCTGTTCTGACGTTTGAGATCCCGAAAATCAACCCGAACATCTCAGGAAGGCGCAAGCGCAAGAACGCAAGGAAACGTGGTCTCGTAGACCGTTGTTCGCATTTTTGGCCACGGCGATTCTTGGACTCGGCTTGCTCTACACGTTGCCCGGCCTTTAATATAGCTAATGTGCAGGCTCCCGGCTAGAGGCCTGAAAGGGTTTAGGGTTATCCATATCTCCATGTGTGCCCATATGGAGTGAGTAAATCGACCTTATCTAAACCCTAAACCCTAAACCCTAAACCGTGGACCTTATCTTTAAGCCCCCGAAAAGCAGACTCCAAACTCCTGCTAGATCCGACCATCCCTGGAACACGAGGCCTGAAAATCCGGGAAAGTCCATGAGCAGACCACTTTAAACTTACCTTCTCCCCCGAAAAGGCCCGAACCTACCCTAAACCCTAAACTCTTAAACCCTAAACCCAAAACCCCTAAAGCCTAAACCCTTAAACCTCTAAACCCTTAAACCCTTAAACCCTTAAACCCCTAAACCCTTAAACCCCTAAATCCTTAAGCCTCTAAACCCTATCCAAGGCGGTTTAGGGCATCTTCTGGTTTCTAGTCCCTACCTTATCCCCACACAGCCTGCCATGTTTGGGTTCCTTCTTCTTATCTTAGTGGCTGAGTAGGTAACCTTTATCCTTTTGGGGCTCTTATAGTCTTACTATAAAAGAAAAGGGTTTAGGGTTTAGGGTTTAGGGTTTAGGGTTTAGGGTTTAGGGTTTAGGGTTTAGGGTTGGGCTAGGGTACTCAGCCCCGAAGGTTATAGAGCCCTACCGCAAACCGAAGCCCGAAAGCCTACGACTAATCCCTGAACATCCCTTAGCCCCGATCCATAGCCCCCAATCCTAGCTCTCAGCCGTAAATCCTGAACCTAAACCCCCAACCCTAGAACTAACCCCTAAACCCTAAGCTTAAGCCCTAAATGCATCCTCTGATAACAGTTAGTTATAAGTGGTAGTCCAGAAGAATTTTGATATTCCCAACGCAGGCGTCTTTATTGCCATTCCTTGGATGACGCAAGGGATCCACATTGAAGTCTTTGGGAGTATCGGGGACCAAGCCTAACCCGAAGGACCCTAAGGCCTAAGCCCATACACGTCCATAAACCCTATCCCAGGCTGATTGGTGATCTTCTGGTTCCTAGACCCTGAGTACCCCAAACTCCAGACCCTTAAAAAAACATCCATCCCAGGCTGATTGGTGATCTTCTGGTTCCTAGACCTCAAAAGCCATGAACCCCCTAAACCCCCCACATACATCCATAAACCCTATCCCAGGCTGATTGGTCATCTTCTGGTTCCTAGAACCCTAAACCCTAAACCCCCTATCCCAGGCTGATTGGTGATCTCCTGGTTCCTAGACCCTGAGTACCCAAAACCCTAAGCCCTAAACCCTAAACCCCAGACCCTCAAACAAGAACATCCATCCCAGGCTGATTGGTGATCTTCTAAACCCTAAACCCTAAACCCTAAACCCCCTATCCCAGGCTGATTGGTGATCTTCTGGTTCTGAATCCTTCCCTGACTTGCCATCGCTTTCTCGGCGGGCAGGGCTGCTGAGGGCCCCGGAGGCTCCCTGGTTGCAACATAAAGGGCTTAGGGTTTAGGGTTTAGGGTTTAGGGTTTAGGGTTTAGGGCTTAGGGTCCCTGAAAAAGGGACCCACAGGGTTCTTCAAATGGGTTCGGGTTCAGGGTTTAGGGTTTACGGCTTAGGGCTTCGGGGTTCGGGTTTAGGGTGTGGGACTTATAGGGTTTAGGACTTAAAGGGCTTAGGGTTTACAGCTTAGGGGTTCGGGTTTCGGGTTCAGGGTTTAGGGCTTTGGGCTTTGGGCTTTGGGTTTAGGGTTTAGGATACTATTTACTATATGTATAGTATGAATATACACCGAAACCCATTCGAACTGTTCAGATTCCTACAGTATTTTGAGGGTTCCTTTGCAGGGTCCATAAGGGTACTACAACGGTTCAGGGTTTAGGGTCAGTAGGGGCCTTAGCCAAGACTGCAATAGGATCCCTTTAAAGGATCACGTAAGGGGTTCCATTAACTGCAAGGGTCCAGGCAAAATTGCTAATTTTCTTTGGCCCCAAAGTACATAAAAAGTACTTGTATAGGGATGATCAACGTCTATACCAAATGAGTTCATGGACCCGCATGGATAGGGGCCTCAACAGTTAGATGGGCTTCCATGAAGGAATGGTTAAAGAGTTACGGTAGCATGGCAAGTTTTGTAAGAAACTCTGAGGAAGGGACATTGTACTTGTTCAGGCCCTACATTGCACCTGAGTTGGGGGTGTTAGAAGAATCGTGACAGTCTGTGCTTTGTTGTGGCAGAATAGCAATAAATGAATGCCCTACCTCATATACTCTTCGTAGAGTAACGAGCTCCCTGCGGACCTTAACCCCCAAACCCTGTTTGTTGCGGTATGCGCTGGATCGACGCTTGCAAGACCGAGAATCGTGAAGCTGATATCTTAAGGTAGGTCTTCATGTCTTATGACACTAAGAGTTGTTACTGGCTGGGATTCGGCTGACACATATACTCAGAATAGACAGATATGTGTATATGTATGTATCTATGTACGTACGTATGTATATATGCATGTATGTATGCATGCTAATGTATGGAAATGTAATGTAATGTTATCTTATGTTATGCTATGTTCTGTCATGTTGTGTTTTGATAGTATGTATGTATGTGTGTCTGTCTATGTCTATCTATGTATGTCTATGTATGTCTGTGTATGTAAGTATGTATGTAATTAAGTATGTATGTAAGTCTGTATGTATGTATGCATGTATGTATGTATGTATGTATGTATGTATGTATGTACGTATGTATGTATGTGTATGCACATAAGTTTGTATTTGTTTTGTAAGTATGCATGTATGCACGCACGAACATACGTATGTATGTATGGATGCATACAGGCATGCATGCAGGGATGTACGTGTGTATGCCTGTGTTTATTTATGTATGTATGCATGTATGTATGGTACGTATGTATGTGGACAAACATTTTCGAAGTGTCCATAAAGTGAATTCACCTAGGGATTACATCGGGGCTTCGGTGAGTCTAGATTTGTGTTTCCGCTCGCGGAGACTAGCAAAGGAAACAGCTTCATGCAGCTTGCAGCATCCACGATTTCGGCTGCGAATCTGAGCTCAGGTTTGTCAGCCTTGCGGTACGCGAACTCCACATGTGGTTTGTTGAAACACGGATCGCGCTGGGGGGGTCTTTATCACGATAATCCTGCTATCTAGCACATACACGCACACACACGTGACACACACACACACACACGTGTCGCACGTACATGTTCAGGTACCAAAATTTTCCCGAAGTCATATATTCCGATCTTCAGGATCTGACTTAGTCAGGGTGGCAAACATATCGCGTTTGTAGGAGTTTAGGATTGGCCAGCGTCCCATTGCTTTTGGGGGCAGACGGAGCGAATCGATATGTCCTGGTATGGCCCTGAGCATCGCAGATTTCGCATTCATGGGAGTTGTATATGTCGTATGCTCACACATGCTGCGCAGCTAATCGCGGCGCCCGAATGCAACAGCAAGCCTCTACAAGCTCACCGTCAAATTCGTGCCTTGCTCTCGCTCCCGCAGACGAGTCGGCTCGAGCACCGGTGTCCAGTAAAATCGCAGCAAGTTGGTGCTGAGTCCATGGATGTGCACAGGTCCTTCAAGCTTGCCGGGAGGCTCAAGGCTTCCCAAGAGATTATAGCGGAGCATCACAAAGTCAAATCGTGGAAGTTGTGGCTGTGGCTTCTGGGGCAGGGATTGACTGCGGGCCTGGTGTTCTGGCCCAGTGTCTTCCATTCAAGTCCCTTGCCAATGCCAGTTGTATAATAAGAGGTGTTATTGTAGCTTAGTCTACGGAGTTTTTGGGGGGTTTCAGCTTGTAAAACCGTGATCAGTAAAACGAGCCGATAAGGTTAACAGCCTAATGCTATGAATTATTATTACTACTACTACTACTACTACTACTACTGCTACTACTACTACTACTATTACTATAACTATCACTATCACTAATATTATTACTCTCATTATTATCACTACTACTATTATTGTTGCTACTACTACTACTACTACTACTACTACTATTACTACTACTACTACTACTACTACTACTGCTACTACTGCTACTAGTACTACTCCTACTCCTACTCCTACTCCTACTCCTACTCCTACTACTACTACTACTACTACTACTACTACTATAACTATTATTGACACAAATATTAATATTATTATTACCACTACTACTACTACTACTACTACTACTACTACTGCTACTGCTGCTACTACTACTACTACTATTATTTTTACTACTACTACTACTACTACTACTAAAGACTATTATTACTATTATTATTATTAGTACTACTACTACTACTACTACTGCTACTAGTACTCGTACTAGTAC
>CAJNDV010019691.1:12097-42371 GCA_905221635.1 Symbiodinium sp. CCMP2456 | reverse complement strand
TGGAATCTGGAAACTTAGGGCGTGCAAATCTGGAAATCTGGAATCTGGAAAGCTACGTCCTGGAAAAGGCCGGAAATCATTAAATCCAGAACCTGGAAACCTGCAGGCGTGGATCTTGGGGGGCGGGGGGCGAGCATATATATATATATACACATACACAAATATGTATATTTAGGCCCCCTTATTGGTCTGCTCAGTTTCGCGGTGGCATCCTGGCATGGAGATCCGGCTGGTCTACAGCGAGGCAAAGGAGTTAAGATGCTTCGCTGACATTTACCAGGACCATCCCCGTACCCTTAAATCGAGGAGCCTCCCCGTACGCTTTCAATCGGTGTAGATGGTCCTGACGGAAGCTGGGAGGGTCTCGGTGAACAAGCCCTAAACCCCAAACAAGGCATGAAGTAATGAGTTTATATCATGAAGGGCCGGTGCAGGCGTCGTAGCAGTAGTCGTCCTGGTCCTCGTCCTCGTCGTAGTCGTAGTCGTAGTTGTAGTAGTCGTCGTAGTAGCAGCAGCAGTAGTAGTCGCAGGAGTGGTAGTAGCAGCACCGTGGCACCTTCAGCTTTCGCTCTGTCAGGTCTTGCGGGCCTCTCAGCAGCCTCCACAGCCTTGTGGTGGACCATTCGGCGGACACCCACCGCGAGCAGCTCGTCTTTAAGGTGTTGAAGATTTCCTGGGACTACATAGTGTATAGTATATGCTATATTACATATATATATATATATATTTATTTATTTCTTTCTTTCTTTCTTTATTTATTTATTTACTATCTTCATTATATATGCATAAATGTAGTGTCTACCATATATTGTATGTTGCAGCTTGTGGTGTCGAACTTTCGAGAAATGATCTCAGAGGCTCAATGCAGGTGACTCTGGCAGACTGGGATACTTCTGTTCTGTGTTTGATAGTTGTTGCACGTCGCAGTGCTCCTCGTCGTAATTGCGGCCATCATCACCAGCATCATCACCACCGCGAAGTCTACACGGGCTTCGTAAGCTTGATCATCAATAGCAACAGTTCTCATAATCCTTACCATCGTCAGTGCCATAACTACATGTTCGTTTGCAGGAAGGTGCCTTGACGACCACACACTCTTTCATTCATGTTCATGTTCGCGGTCATGTCATGCGCTGCAAAAGGTGAGGTGTATGCCGAGCATCGTGCGGCCGGCGACAAAGCCGATAATCATCATTGACTGGTCATGCACGGGATGCTGCTGCCGATGATGGTGACGATGGTAACCAGTGGTATTGGTGATAACAATGACGACCGCATCTACGTTCGAGACAAGACATCGGGAAGATGATGATGATGTGTTGTACCGCCCACCACCTTGGCCTTCGGAATGGGGTGAGTAGGTTGGGGTGGTTTTAGTTTGGTGCAGCGTGCAGCCCGACCCTGCATGGTCAATGACAGTTCGGTTATCGCTACCGAATACTTCAAGCTAAGACCCTAGACTCTCAAACCATCACGGACCATTTTCTTGACCATTGCTCTGCTGCTGAAAACATAAGAAACCATTCTTCGCTTTTGTTGTCATGTTCGTCCATCGGTCGCCGCTACAGCACTTCAGGACATGCCCCTACCGCGACGGCGGCCCTTCGCGGGCATTCTGCAAAGCTCCAGATTTGGAAAGGCTCTGGAGCCGTTATTGAATAGTACATTGTGTTATTATATGATATTACTACATGTAATATGATATAACATAGTACAATATAAACAGAATATGGTACAATCGGGGTCAGGGTCGAACCTACCAGGAAGGCCGCTTAGCAGTCTTTCGGCCTGTTGCATCCGGGTGAGCAACCAAGTCCTTGATCTCCGGATTTGAATTTGATTCTGGGTTTAGGGTTTAGGGTTTAGGGCGGGTTTAAGTTTCATCTTCTTGCGGGGATCAAGGATTCCGTGTCAATGCTGCGCTTTGACCAAAACTCTGACGTGACAATCCCGAAGCCTCCCGCGCCCGCCTTTCGCCGGGGATGCATTCATATCATGTCAAACTTTGGCCGTGTTGTGGGTGTTAGGGTTTAGGGTTTAGGGTTTTAGGCTAGCTATACTCCTTGGGCCATCTGGAAGCGAAGTTTCACATTCCCGGAATGTTGGGCTCATACAGCCAGAAGCGGAGTGCGTTTCCAGACACTTTGATCTTCTGGGACAATGTAAGGGAGCACATGTTGGAAATGCCGGGATCGTCTGAAGCGCGATTATATACGCATTATGTGTGCATACATATATATATATATGTGGGTCCGTCATTGATGTCAAGGATGGTTGTAGTCTCTGGCTTGATGATGTATCCTCTTGATGTGACCGGCCCCATTGGTGCTTGGAGTGGATAGTTCATGCTAGAAAGAGCCTAAATAGTTGCCATTACTGAACTAGTTTAGAGGTTCTTACTACTGTGATAAGATTGTAGATCCTGCTTCGGCTAGTCATGTTTCATGGCTAGGGTCCTAGAGATGCGCTCGGCTGATGGATGCTCTATCCCATACAACCCTATACCATACAACCACCACAATGGAGACAAGGTGCCAGCTGAGAGTCGGCTACGGCATTTCGGAAATTCTACAGACCCAACCCTCGAAGCGTAGCGCCCTTAATCATATCCAGAAGGCAGGAACATGTACTCGGCATGCTTCTGTTGTTGTTCAAGGCTTCACTACCTTGAACCTGTAGCCGCGATTTCGATGCATTTGTCCGAAACCCCTGAATCCCAAGCCCTTTCTCTTTTGTGAGGCCTTCCTTTCGCCTGTGGCCTGGTGGGTTTCCAGCTGCCAAAGTTGCGGCTGGTCGCAGGTGTGCGGTGCAGTTATGGTTAGGGTGCAGGCCCTTAGAGTTTTGATTTGGGGTTCAGGGTTTGGGCTAAGCTGTTCGCATTGTTCTCGAAAAAGGAAGACATTGTGGTGTCTGTGTCTTCTACAGGAGACAAGTCGCCTACATGAACAAACGAAAGCTAGTAAGGGCCCGAACTACTTTCATGGATGACTTGACAGGTCTCGAAGCGAGGAGCAGCACTCGCTTGACCATGCAGAATGCTCCGGTACCGGTCGTGCGATGTGCTCTGAGGGCACGCCTTCCGATCATGCACTGAGGGCAGAGAAAGCATGCGCACTTCCTGTGTTCCAGTTCCTAGGAGGCTTGTAGACACCCGCCCGCCACTTTTTTGTGCTTTCGGCGAGATGTTCGGACGATGGAGACTCTTGTATCCCGTAAGAGGACCCTCTGCTTGCGACAAGCCTGCACAAACTTGGGTTTTGCTAAGAAATTTAACTCCAGTTTCCGGCAGAACGAAACTCAGCCTGGGCAACTGCGGAAGACAACTTGGAGACAATGGAGAGCAGACCGGGGTTTGTTTTTGGTGAAGTGTAGACTGCAGGCTGTGTTACGTCTCCCAGTTGAGAGCAACATCCCTCCATATATGTTCGGGGTCTTATG
This sequence comes from Symbiodinium sp. CCMP2456, assembly GCA_905221635.1. Taxonomy (NCBI): domain Eukaryota; class Dinophyceae; order Suessiales; family Symbiodiniaceae; genus Symbiodinium; species Symbiodinium sp. CCMP2456. The sequence continues at coordinate 38,933 of CAJNDV010019691.1, read as the reverse complement.
TAAGGCATGTAAGGTCGCACACATTCAGAGGTGCTTATGACGAACCAGAGCAATTGGCCGTTTGTGCCGGCGGGTGTTACTATTAGTCTGATAGCTTTTGATTACAGAAGAACTGGAACAGGATGAAAACTTCTCATGCAGACGCCTGACAGAAACAAAACCTTTTTTCAGCCCTAAGTTCTACACCCTAAAGGCCTACTAAAGGCCAGAAGCCTAAACCCGAGTAGCACCCTAAATCCCAAAAGGCGACAGAAGTCTGAACGACTCGCCGTGCCGGGCCCTTCTGGCAGGTCTCTCCGTGTCAGTTTCGGTGTAGGGTTGAAAAGATCAGGGTCAAGGGTTTTGCAGAGTTTCGTCTTTAGGGTTTAGGACAGGTTAGAGTGTTCGATGTCCTTAGTCTCTCAACTCTTGCCCCATGACTGGCTCCAGCGCGGCATGTAGGGGAGAAATATGAGCATTCACCACGGTTAAGAGCCTGGGTTTTTCTAGTGAAGAGCTCGACGGATATCCCGGGCCGGTCACGTTGTCCTGCAGAGCATGCACAGACTCAATAACAACGATGCATGAGAGGAACATCGTAAGCAGCTTCTGTTGTAGAAGCCCTTGCCTACACATGGCTTCGATGAATCTCAAGGTATCTTGGCAAAGTCCGGCTGTTTTCCGTTCCCTGTATCACGGGGAGAATACTGGAGAATGCATGCGTAGTATAGAGGAATTCATAATTACCTATACTGTTTTTTGGGGGGCTCCTCATTATAAGTATAGTATAATAAACCCCGAAACCCTATTCTAATTCTGAAGGCCCCTACGTTAGTTCATGCCGGTCCTCACTACAGTCAATACAGCCTAGCACAAGACTCCCCAAAACCGTAGTGAAAGTAGTCCAGCATCTTTAGGTTTAGGTTTTAGGCTCAGGGTTTAGGGTATTATGCTCAAGCTGGATACTGAAGTTGTGGCACTATGAGCTTCCACCCGCAGGGACCCAGATCTTAGAGGAGATCTCACGATCGTGAGCTATGCTCGTGCTTCTGAAAGGTGAGATATTTCGGGGTCGTGTAAGAATGCTAGGAATCCGATTTTGCATTAGGGTCCTTTGCTTTCTGAAACCGTGTCTTGTCGAGCCTTCACAGACCCTTAGATAACCCGTCTGAGACTCAAAGGATATTTCCCCAAACCCTATGAACCCCTAAATCCCACACTCCTAAGCCGCTATGTAGTAACTTAAACAAACTCAAAACCTCAAGCCCTAAACTCAAGGCCGGCATCCAAGAGGTGGTGGACGAAGTCCTGGCGCAGACAAAGGCTCGCATTGATCGAGGAATGAGTCGACCTGGTGGTTGGGGTTGAGGGATTAGGGTGTCACATTCGGCTTAAATCTGAAGAATCGATGCTTTCGTAGAGTTTCCATAATCTCCGGTTGGGGTGGGAGGCTTGTGTTGATTTTCCATAGTCCCATGTTTGGAGCTTAGAGCATATGAGGCTTGCAGCGTTTGTGTCGGGCTCAGGGTCAACTTTGCGCTGACTCCATGGCAACGCACCCTGGAGCACGTTTGGCCAATGCGGTTTGACCCAAAGACATGTGAAGCAAAAGAAGCCGGATATCCATGTACCTCCGTGTCTAGATGTATGTGTATATATATATGTATGTATATATATATATATGTATACGTATGTATGTATACATGTGTATGTGTTATGCGCAGAACAGTATACCACAAGCGCATACAGTCACACATTTTTATAATAATAATATATATATATATGTACATATATGCATGCATGTACCATACAATATTATATATAATCTTATGTATATTCTTATATATAATCTTATATACCATCTTTAATATAATATTATACATGTCATTTTCTACAGTCTTATATAAAATCATATATATATATATAATATTATGAATAAGAATATAGTATACTCTTGTGTATACTCTTATATACAATCTTGTATATAACCTTATATAAAATATTATCAGAAATACTATATACAGTCTTATGTGAAAACTTATATATAATACTGTATATATTGTTATCTAAAACATTATATATAGTCTTACAGATAGTTTTATTTATAATATTGTATATACAATGTTATCATACAGTCTTATTTAGAATATTGTACATTTAATGTTATATACAGTCTTACATATAAACCTACATATAACCTTATCTATACTCTTAGATATAATTTTACATATAATATTCTATATATTGTAAAATACTTTTATAAACTATTATATATAAGGTTATATATAATATTGTATATACAACATTATACATGATCTGTCTGTGTGTGGTTATGAATACTACGCACCTTTGACATGTAACATACGCACAAGCACACATAGAGGATTGGGATGTCCAACGTCATGTCCCATCTTGCCAGGTGGAGCTTTTGGCCAGGCAAGGGCGGCATCTAAATGAGCTGGTGTGCAGGTCGTAAAACAAAAAGGTTTGTGGTTTAGAGCTCCCGGTCCGGTCAAGGGTCTATGGTCCAGGGAGTTTGGGTTTTTGTTAGGGTTTGAGATATTGGGGTGCAGCTAGCCGCCAGTTAAAGCTCCACTCAACCTGTCTGTGTATGTTGATGCGCCGGTCGTTGTGAATTATTGTCGCACGGGCCGCGGGCCTGCATTTCTCTGTATTTCGTGTATGTGTCCGGGCGTGTCGTGTAAAGTTGTCTGTCGCGCACAGCCGCTGTGCATAGCCATCGGTGTAAATGTCCAGCTCCATTATCATACTGTCAGGGGCTGCATTGCTTTCAACAGGATTGACAGGGATGTTGGAGCTAGGTGTTGAATGAGTAGGCAGCACCAGCGGCAGCGGAGCCTGGTGATGCTTTGTATATCACGAGTATACTAGCTAGCAGCAATGGCAAACATTGCGGTCGGAGCCAATACCCGATATCCATGCTGAGCAACATCACCCCCCTAAGCCCTGAACCCTAAACCCTGATGACCCTAAACCCCAAAACATTCATGATCCTAGACCCTACACCCCTGATGATCTGAATGGCAGGCTTCAGTCCATCTGCAAAGCATCGGCAGGCCCTGCTTGAAGCCCCTGCCTTCGAGTTGTGCAAAGTCCCTGCCGTGATTTCAGTATGGGTATTGCTAAGTTGCTGCCGCTTATCACACATAAGTATAACTATTCTTACGCCTATTTCTTACTGTTATGAATAATGAATACTATTGTGGTAAGAGCTTTTCATACAGCTGTTATATACAATTATCAACACGGCCACGGCCGATGTACAGAACATCGGCCATACTTCTTGCAAGATGCTTTTGCTGGAAGACTGGTTGCCGGCAACCTGACGAGTGCTCCTATGAACACAGCTACGATGATACGGTTATATCATACATCGGTACAATGTGCATGTTCATCTACACGGAGCCAAGCTGTATCTGGTGTTCTGCGCAACATCGGTCACGGGATGGTGGCATACGGCTGCTGCACTGTTCTTGAGCGACTGCAGAAATTGTGAGAGCCCATCGAAGCTTGGAGGGTCTTCCCGAAGATGATGATATACGGTGGGAGGGATCACTGTGTCGTGAGATTTCTTCCTACCTACACTCTGCCCCTCGAAAAAGCATGGCAAGCTGCAGAAGCACCAACACCCCCCCCCCCCCCCCCNNACCAACAGACAGAGACAGACAGACAGACACAGACAGACACACAGACAGACAGAGCACACACTCACACACACACACACATGTGCAAGCAAAAGCCAAAACTGAAGGCCCCAGAGCTCGGATATTCTCGAATACCCGCCAGTCCGGCAGCGTCTATTCGTTGCTTATGTCTTGTCACAACTGACACTCAGTCCCTAAACCAAGTGTGGGTTTCGTAAGGAGCCTTAATCCCTCCTGGAGCTCTTAACCCCAGCCCCAAACAAAAAGCGAGACCTCAAGCCCTAAACCTCTAAACCCTTAAACCCTAAACCTCTAAAGCACCCTAAGCCCTAAGCCCTTGAAAGGCCTAAGCCCCCATGAACCCTAAACCCTAAAACCCTAAACCCCGCGGCCAGATATCCTAGAGTCCGAGCCGAATCCGGGCCCTTTGGTCCACGAGACCGGCGCGGTGACAGTAACGATCAACAGCCCAGGTCCGACTTTTGGGTTTCAGGTTCAGGGCTGAGGGCCCATCAGGTTTCCGATGTGGGTAGTTCTCTAAATTAGGGTCCCTTTTGGAGGTCCCTTGTATAAGGGTGCCGTACGACCTAAAAAGGGATCCGAATCTAGAGAATTACCCATGTAGGGCTCAGGGATTAGGGTCTAAGATCTAGGGTTTAGGGATGAGGGTTCAGGGTTTGGGATGGTTTAGGGGTATAGGTTTTAGGGTTTAGCTTCAGTGTGAGGGCTTTGGGCTTGTGGGTTTTGGGGTTTCAAAGCTTTAGGGGTAGGAGTTTGAGGGGGACTTCCGCAGAGCTGCAAGCTTTGTTCGAGTTATGGGTTGGAGTGGCGAATTTACTGTGCATGCTTCCTTCTGCACGATTCCAGATCCGATACCAAGGTGCGATTTGAGGGCTCCCGAGCATTTCACCGAGGTTCGACCTACATGCGAATACGACAACTGACATTTACAGAAGACGACCCAAACCCCAAACTTTCCTAGCCCTCACATCCCTAAAACCTAAAGCCCGGACCCATAAGACATTGAAGCGCTAGATACAAAAGGTTATGATGCCAGGCGCAAACAAGAGTTGCAGATGCACGGGACTGTGGAAAATCCGCGTCGCGCCAAGCGGAAGTCGCGGAACCACCGGGCACGTTTGCCGCCAGCATCATGACCAAATTCTCTTGACCTGAACATAAGGGCCGCATGGTGTTACCCACGATCAGGGGAATAGTGGTTCGTGGATTTTGGTAGGGATTTCAAGCAGAGCATGGGTTGTGATACAATATGTGACTGTTCGGCCCCCTACATTATTCGTGGAAATACTGATATCATGGATTTCGTCGAACATTGTCGCAGGAAAGTGATGCTGCAAAGTTGCTGACACTCCCATAGCGACCGTTTTCTCGAAGCACTGTCATTGCAAGAATCCTCGGCAAAAGCTGCAAAAACTCAAACTCAACGGCGACTGTTCTACGTTGTGGCTTCATCGTCTTTTCAACCATGTGTAGGTTCTTCATCATTTTTGGCACACCAACATTCGAAAAGCATCCCTAGTTGAGAACCCCCCACCCGCGAAATGCAGCCTGCGTAGGCCTGGACATCAAAGATGACCGTCTTAGCCCGTCGATGCGCTTCGGTCCCAGGCTGGACAGTTTCGGGTTTTGGGGATCTTGGATTTGTGGTTTTCGGGCATCGGAGTCTAAAGTGAAGGGACTGCGGGAAATTATGGGCCCTTTACTAGGGTTCTCCGAACACTGAACTGCATAATATGCAAGCAGGTCCCTTACAGAACCCCTAATCATGTGAACCGGGTTGAGTTATTCAGCTAGAAGAGTCAAGGCACTGCTTCAGAAGGAACGGTTTCATCGTGTTTCAATTCCCTCACTGCGACCTCATACCATCAACAGCACCCCCCTAAACCCTAAACCCTAGATGCACTGCCAGCCAAAGCAGCATCAGCACCGGATCGGTGGACTAAGCTGACGCGAGAGGAGAGAGCCAGCGGAATTCGTGTCGAACTGAGGGATGCGAGCATCTACCAGGTCTGTACCGGTTCTTTTGCAAAAACCGTGTGGCAGCCTTTCCCACTCGGGTCGCAATTAACAACTACGAATTTCTAACCGCTAACATCAGGGCGAGGATCACGAGATGAAGCTGGCAGTGGTGACAATTCTGTCGGTTGTCATGCTTGCGGACTACTTATTCCGCAGTCTGCTTCGTTGGCATGTAAATTCGTGTAGTTCTTATCAGTACATAGGATATGCTGTGAGCTGTTAGGCTCCGGAGACAAGTTGGGGCTTGTTCAAGTCGTCAGTCTGCTGCTGACATCCGAAGTCAGCGCAGTGCCAGGATACGCCGCCTGCCTGCGGGAGATGAGGCTCCCTGCTGATATCCTTCCGGATGATGCAGGGGTGCATTGAGCCTGCAGGGATGTTACACACCCAAAGCCCCAAGAAAAGTTTCCAGCCTTCAAGAGAGTTGCTTGAACCGTGTAAATCAACAACCCAGAGAGCAGAAAGCAGCTGCTGCTCCTACTGCTGCTGCTGCTTCTGCTACTCCTACTCGGCTCCCACTGCTCCCACGACGATGACGACTACTGCTACTGCTGCTGCTGCTGCTGCTGCTGCTGCTGCTGCTGCTGCTGCTGCTGCTACTGCTGCTTTGCCCTGCAGGCTGGTGCTACCGGCGACTTGGAGAAAGGCCCAGGAGCTGCAAAGAATAGCGGTGTCCAGCTGAAAGCGGAGACTCATCATGGGATTTGCTTGGCAGGGAAGGTTTCGAACATGCCTGATGCTGACACACACACACACACAAGATTTTCCGGACGGTCGTAGTCTGAGTGAATCTGGAGGAGAGCCTGGACATCATATCTTTGACGTTGCCACCATTCCAACTGAGAAGCTGCTGAACCCTGAGGACGTCCAGACTTCTCCCGGGTCTCATTCTGACGGTTCTGCCTTCCCCACAGCAACAAATACGAAAATCCCTCATGGATAGGAAGATGAAAAGGCAGAGCAGTCTTGGAGTAGTTCAGGGGAGTAGTAGAACGAGGATAGTATGCCAAGCATGAGGACGAAATCTTGAAAGTTTGACAATGTCTGTTGATGGTGAGTGTGACGATGAGCGGATCTACAGCTAGGACCTGAGGGTCGCTCCTGTTCGGATGATTGTCGCTATGTGCGCGATCCTACCCAGGAAATCTTTGGCTACCCTAGATCCCAAAGTTTACGCCCCTAAACCGTACACCCTCTACCACCCGGGATGAAGGAACGGGCGCTAGGCCCTAGTCCACCAACCCGTATCCGGACGACCTAGATGTGGTGCAGGTTCTGTCCATCGCAGCGACCAAGACAAAATAACGACAAGCCAACCGGTTATAAGAGGTTGCGTTTCCTGCTACAGGGCTCGGCGTCGGAACAAATAGAAACACTATTCCTGGTCCGTATATATATATATATATATAATAAGAAGCCTGCTCCCCAAAACCCTAGCATCACTATAGAAATGAAGGCATTGAGGTCCCGGTACTACCTTAGTTTCATGAGCTGCGGCTTCTTCCAAGAATCTTAAATCCCATGCATCCTTGCGTGACAGAAAGAAATTGATGTCTGACGCCTCGCCAAGGGTTGTATAAAGGTTGCTTTAAGGGTGCTAGGGTTACTAAAGTGGTTCGAAGACTACGACAGGGCTTCTATAATGCTTGCAAAAAAGGTTGTGTTTTCACACCCCGAAGGAGCAAGCCCTCTGCCAGCAGCGTAGCACAGGAAACAGCAAACATGGCCCCACCTTGCTTGTAAAACTAAACCCTAAACCACCTAAACCCTAAACCCGAACTTTGGTCCTTTGGCTCCAGGAGATTGGTCATGTGCAGGCTCCGGCCTCGGATGTCTTTACTATCGAACCCTAAACAAGTACCCCACATTATTCTTAGGGCTCCTTACTACTATAAGCATACCATAAAGGAGCCCTCTTCTAATTTTAAGGAACCCTAAACCCTCAACCAAACTACATAGGCCCTGATTTCGTGCGAGCGTCCGGGGCAAGTCTCACGGAGCCGGGGCGAATTTCCCAGTCCTAGAGGTTCAATTTTGGTCTTTGGGCGTTAGGGTGTAGGGTTTGGACTTTAGGGTTTAGGCTTTAGGGTGTAGGCTTTGGGGTTTAGGCTTTAGGGTTCAGGCGTTACGGTTTGGGGTTTAGGGTCCAGGGTTTAGGGTGTAGGTGCCCAGTCCTATAGGTTCAACTGGGGGTTTGTCAAACTTCGGGGCTACTCTTTAATTTAAGAGTCTAGGGTTTAGGGGCTAAGGGTTTAGGGTTTAGGGAGATACTCTCGACTATGTTTAGAGTCACCTGCCAGCAGATGGTCTTGGGAGGCCCTTGTATAGGGCTCGGAACAGAAATATTATCCCATTGTGCTGTATACACAGCTATACTCAGAAACCCTACTCTAATTCGGTAGGCCCTACATGACACCTTAAATCCTGAACCCCTAAACCCTAAACCTTATTTTCAGGAAGCGATTCTGCAAAATCGTGCACGGCGGCCTTCCTTACGCAACAGCGCAGTTACTCAGCTTCGGCTGCACAAGGCCGGGAATGATTATACCAATGCTAGTTCGGGGGTTCCTTATTATCATTATAGTATAGTAAAACCCTGAAACCCTATTCTAATCATTAAGGCCCTGCATGGCCCGAAGCTTTAAGCTCTAAGGGGTCTTCGGGTTTGGGGTGAAGGGTACGGATTTTCAGGTAAAGTGTTCCAGGTGTTAGGCTGTGGTTCGGGGCTGAGGGTTGTAGGTTTTACGGTTCCGGTTGGGCTCAGCCAAAGCCAGGTTGGAAGGTTAGCCGTCGCATGCTTCACCTGATCGTCACAATGCTGATCGCATTTTGAAGCGTGGGTGCATGGACCCTGTCCTGCAGAAAGTCTTGGCTTTGACTTGACACCTCGACTACACTTCAACACGATCACATTTGATACCAGCACGATTATGTTCTACTGCCTTTATGGCTACAGTTCTTGTCATTGCATCATTCGTGCCTGCCACTATAGTGTTCAGCACTGCATTGTCATTGCTGCTAACGAATGGCTTCGCCAGCAAATTTCATGATTGCCAGCACCGTTCTTCATTGCGCTATCAGAAAAAGCTGTTCCAATCCATGTCCTCAGACTCACTTTCATTGTGAGAGCCAGGAGCCGATGATTGACATGTCATGCTTCATGTGGCGACATGAGCCAGTAATATATCAACATGATTAAGAAACCCAGAAACCCTGGGTCTATGTAAGGATTCTTAATATGGGTCCTTATATTTTGGGATTATGGGACCAGGGTTCCTTAAGCAGGTTTCTACGTTACCCTTTTTTGACTTTTCACCATCTCTTTGAGGGAAGTCGAGCTGCCCCGAAGAGCACTGCAAAACTGTGCAGGACCAAGTTCTTGCTAAGCCTATTAGCACAGTAGGTACCCGTTAACCTTTCACCCTTTTTTTGGGTAGTATGCTCCATGCATAATCCCAAAGGTTAACCTGTAGTTGCCCTAGGATACTTGGAAAGTACGTTAATGAGCTTCATTCTAGTTACCAGGGTGAGGCCTACTCGATTCTCCGAAGATCCTCAGCAAGAGCCGAGGGACATAAGATGCTTGCTGCGTGATCCGTGTCTACATACGTATAGGACAATGACCGGCGCATGTCCAAGTATGGAAATTGAAGACCTTGCGTTGCAGGCATGGAAGTTCGAAGAGGACGGCCGACGGTTCAGCTGCAGAGCTGTAGTTTGGGCAGCTGAACTCAAATTCGACGATGGAACCACTCGTAGGGTCGTAGGGGGCCTCCTACAATTTTCCGGGTTGTAGTAGCCGCACGCCCAGATCCATGTTGGGCGCACCGAGTCACACTTACTTGTAGTAGTGCTGTAGGTAGCCTTTAGCCTTTATCGGGGTTTCTATAATCCCTGTAGAATCTCAAAAGTGGACCTCTGTTCACCTGGGTATTGTTGCCCAAGGTTGTTTGTGCGCTCACCGGAACCCTGATGCCTTCTGCGAACATGGCATGTATGTAAGGCCTGCGGTGCACAAAGCTCCGAAGCTTGAACTACATAGGGGTCTGAAGAATGAGTCATATGCTCCCCATCCATATAGCTATGCTATCATAAACTATACTACACCGACTATACCCCCACGGCTTGTTCTGATTCTTCTGGCCACTGTGTTAGCTTCCGAGCCACTGCAGGACGACTCTCCCATGCCTACTCCAGTTGCAGCTTCAACACACCACTACATGCGGAATGGCTCTTCCATGACAGCTCTGTCGGCCGCTGGGGGTGCATTTAGGGTTTAGGGGTTTAGGGGGTTTAGGCTGTTCCAAGGGAGAGTCGGGTTCATGGACGAAGAGATCTGCTTTGACCTGGGCGATAGTTTTAAAGAAGTTGCTCTTCTTCACAGGGTAAGGCAGGGCCTCAGTAGTGTATTGAGTCCGTTCTTTCTCATGTCCATGGTGCATACCAAACTCCTCTTGTTTCTTGAAGCATGTGGAACTCCGGCCTGCGCTCAGGAGCTGTCTTTGCGAAAGCAACGATCCAAGGGAGACACTTGGCTAAGCTTGGTTGAAAAACTGGAGACGGCTACTGCATAATTAAGAGGGCGAAATAGGGGATCCCTAAACCCTCAACCCTCAACCACTATCGTTTCGTTCGAAGCCCCCGGCCCAGCTCCTAAAAAGTCTTTCTGCCGCTTCCACAAGGCACTTCAGCATCGGTCATCCCCCTAAACGCCTAAACCAAGCATGACACGCGGATCATTTGCGGCTTACAAGTTTCTGCTTCACATGTGGCAACACTCGGTTCGCTCGATCACCCAGTATTCACGGGCGGTTCAGAGTTAATTGGTACCCTGAAAACGTACACCCTGTCTTTTCCGGGGTCTCCCGATCAAGATGATCAAGTCCGAACGGTAGGAAAAGGGGGCAAACTTAGTGTGGGTGAAAGGATGAGGATGCGCCTCTCAAGTGGTATGACAGCCACTTGGCATGCACAACTTAATTGTGTTGGTGTCGCTGGTCGCTTTGCAAGAACCAGTCACCAATTGGTGGTCGTCCTAGTAGGCATGTTACAAGCATACCTGTGTGCATGTGTACGTGTATACTGCAGTTACATATACTGATTCATAGATGTACCTGCAGAGGAACGACCAACTGCCTTCCACAAGACCGCACGCTTCCAAGCTCCTTTCCACGTGCCCAGATTTCACGATCTCGCACAAGTCACCGATTTGCATCATCTGGGACATTTGGACATCGATTGCCATCGGCTACGACATGGCACCTCGTCCGCAGCTTGCGGGTACGCCGGCACAGCATTTGCTAAACTGTTTGGGTTGCGAGTTTTTCTGAGTCCTGGTCTAAGTGCACATTCAAGCGGATGCGAGCTTCAAACCTTGTCAGAGCAGCAGATGTTGTAATCCGAAAAATGCCTTTTTGACTGGCTAATTCTTCATTCCGGCATCAAGATCTTCACAGCCTCCGACTGTTACCGTTTGATATGCTGTGAAAGCCCGCTGCGCAAGGTCATGACCCCCATGGATGCTTTCGACATCAATGTCAGCGAGAATCAGGCCTACGATCAGGGCCATTCCGGGAGTTTCTAAGAATACGAAGCCCAAATACAGACCCTCGGTAGCAGGATCTTTCTGCTCCGCTGCAATCTACGAGAAGCCTTTAAAGGTTCTTTGCAGGTCGACGTGAGTCTTTTCATGGCCTGGGCTTCAGAGTTTAAGATATAGCACCAAAGAAAACAAGCATGATCAGGCCTTACACCCTAAACTTGACGACATGCTTTGGGTTGGCGATAGCGAGGACGAACCGACAATGAACTCCATAGACATAGACCTCCGATAACTAGTAAGCTTCCTGGTCATAAAGACATAGTTGGAAGGGTGCACCTCGACTCGCTTCGAGGTTGGGACGCAAATCCCAATAGTTAGGTTTTACCCCCTAAGCCATTAAACTTAAAATGCCCTGAGCGCGGCCATTTCATGTTATCCTAAACCCTACAACCCTAAACCCCTCAACCCCTAAAAACCCTCAAACACCCCAAAACCGTTTCTGTCCAGTCCAGTTTTTGCAGGTCCTGCGCATCCTGGAAAGAACCTCTTCGATCACGTGGCTCATGGATATGGTCCTGCCTGGCCCCCAAAAGACTTTTAGGGTTTAGGGTTTAGAGCCTGGCCCCAAAAGAGGGTTTTAGGGTTTAGGGTTCGGTGCATAATTACATTGCTTCTGAAAGTTCATGTGGGGTTAGGTTGGAGATGATTTTAGCTCCAGGCGAGTTTAGGGTTTATCGGTTAGGTGCGTAGGGAGCATGGGAGGGGCTGGGCGGGGGCTTGTGTTGTGATCGTAGGGGTGGAAGCGCTCGGCTCGGCTGTTGCTCACTTGCCAAGAATGTCTCAGCGACTTGTGTGCTTGCCATTCACTGTTGTGCTTTGTCTTTCACTTGCTCGTGAGCTTGTTTCGTGTCTCCTAAGACATTGCTTGCTAGCTTCTTGTTGGCTCTGCACGGGTAGTCGCACTCGCTCTTCGGGGATCGTTCGCCACTGTTGCGTGCCATGTCTCGTTTTGCTTCTTCGTGTAAATCGTGTTCATGTTTGCCCATTGTCAATGTGACCGCTCTCATGATCATGTTGTGGGTGGGTCTACGCTAAGTGTGGCCCCTTTCCAATCCCGTGACTGGATTACCGCTTGCGAGTCGGAGGTCCTTTGCAAGGACGTACGGAAAGCTGAACGGTACCGAGGACGGGAGTGATGCAGTTCGGGCTCAGGGTTTCGTGAAGGGTCGGGGTTCTTGGGCTGATTTAATAGAGGGGTCTTAATAATTACCTATACTAGTTTGAGGCTCCTTATTATAGTCATGGTATGATATACCCGAAAAAACCTATTCGAATCATTAAGGCTCCCACATTAGGGTTTAGGGTCTTGACTGAAAGCGCACTGCACAACAGGAAAGCTGAAGCTTCACTGGTCGGGACTGAAGGACCCTGAACGGCAGCAGCCACAACACCACAAGCAAGGACAGTGAGAATGATGGAGGCCCTTAAGCCCAAGAGCCCCTAAACCCTAGACCACATCAAGTTGCACCTTGCTGAACATAAGAAGCCTCAAACTGGAGATGATGGTGACGACATGCATAGCTCAGCTCGAGATAAAGGTCGGCCCAGTTAAGTCCAGACTCTGGGGTGTGGGGCCGCTTAGAGTATTCGGGTGTGAGATCAAAGGCCTTGTCAAAAAGGAGTAGGGCTTTATATGTGTATTTGGTGTAATACGAGTTTCAGAAGCTTTCTGGGATTTCGTACATACGGTGTTAAGGTTGTAAAGGAGCCAGATGGGAATGTCATTCTTGCTATTTACACGAAGCAGTTCTGCCCAGGAGAGACATCTTGCTGCCACCTCGCGCAACTACTTGCGGACTTGGTTCGTCTTCGATTTCACACTAGTCTGCTTGGCCACGGCCTTAGAGCAGGTCGTTTGAAGTCTGTTCATACCAGGAATCTGCAAATCTGCTGCGTTCCTCTCAGCCAACTTCAGTACATTGCGATGAGCCATTTGTTGTACAGACCCTTAGTTGCGGTGAGCTTGTTGATCCCCTGTGAGCCTGCCAGGGCACGCGAATTGGTTCTGTCGTCACTGGCAAGTGAGAAGCGATGCCAAGGACATGTTTATCTTCGTCATCGAAGACACGACGTGGGTGCGGCATCTAGGCTGCAACGGCAAGCAGGATATTGGGTCTGGATTTGGGTCTCCTGTATTGGGTTCAGCGCCGCGCGCACGGGATTTGTGTGCGACCTCCTGTTCTGCTCTCCAGTATGTTTTTGATCCGCTCTAACTGCCGTGATGCTACTATAGCCACAGTGGTTTGTGCGAAGGCGGTGGTGATGCTGCCGATGATAAGGCTGATGACTGATGACTATGAGTATGCTCGTGATTCTTTGTTTATGATTATATGGTTATGACTCCGAACAATGGTTATAGTTAGAGACATACCCTCAGAACTACCAGCACGAGGGCTATGCTATCATCGCCCAGACTCTGGCGCCCAGCTACACCAGCTTCTTCCGGAAACCCTTAACCCTAAACCCCAGGTACATGAGCTTCTTCCGGATTATCCGGCTCTTCCGGCTCTTGCGCGTCTTGAGACTGGCGAAGGTGAAGGCAGCTTCGACTGCGTAATATGGATGCCTGAACAGTTACCAATACTATTCCTTGGGGTTCCTTATTGTACAGGTTCCATCACGTGCACAAACTTCAACTGTGTGGTTTTTTGCGCTTTCGGTTTTTGTTGAAACCATGTTTTCTTGAACGGAGCCGTTTGGAATAGCGGCCCTCAGTTGGGAGACCTGACTGTTGAACAACCCCGTCCGGTGCTGGCTGTTCTGCAAAAGTCCCCATGGTTGATGTGGTTTTGGAACGTCTTCCCAACCGAAAGGGGGGTGGGGCTAATACAAAAACGGAATAATTACCTTACTGCCTTGGGTGCTCCTTATTTTAATTATAGTCTGTTCTACCCCGAAACCTTATTCTAATGGCGCAGGCCCCTATATTTGTCTTCTGAGGCCTCGTAGATGCTTGTCAGTCAGCTCAGTTGATATACGTTGCATGGGGCGTACTGCTGATACAAGCATGTAGCTCAAATGTTCCGGCAGATAAGCTGAATTGCCTAAGCCTTATTACAGCACCCCAATCCCTAAACCCGAAAGCCTAAAACCCAAGATGCAGATGGCAGCATCAGCCCAGGCCGGTTTGAGAAGTGGTGCCATTAACTCAAGACTTTTGAGGGACGCAGCCCCACGACATGTGGGCGATGGATGTTTGACCTGGCATTGCGAGGTTTTCTTTTTTGTAGTTCACATCTTCCAAAGCGAAACCAACTAACCGCGCTGACGTGGAGGCTGTCCTTTCGGAATACAGCGGGAGATGCTGCGAGCTGCGTGCTGGATGAACTGTTCTGAATGCTTCTGCTTGATGTGGTGAGGCCCGCATCGCTGTTCTGGCGCAGCTGTTCCACATCATGCAGACTCAGCCACTGCGGCTGCAGCTCAAGGTCAACACCAAAAGACTTCATGAGACAGCCTGCAGGTGTTGTTTAGGAGTGTAGCGTGGTTCCGGGTTTGGGGACAGCAGCGCCCGATGTTTGTGTTTGCGATCATGAACATGCTGGCCGTGACCCCGGCAGTCAATTGCAGCGGTGCTGTTCCCGTGGCTTCCCCTTGCCCTGCAAACCTGCCCCGTGAGAAGCAGTGTACTTCCTTCAACATCACCTGACCTTCGGCGATGCCGATCATATTCGATCATAGAGAAAGCATTTCAAAAGGCAGGTCCAACCCGTACACCGTTCATCTACTGCCCGATGTCGTTCCTGAACACGAGTCCTCCCTGTCCTGCGGAGCTGAGGCATATAACGGATCGGGGGCTTCTGATCTTGAACATTGTCAAGAGCCTTCTGGCCGTCACAGTTATCAACCACTTCACAGCAGCCTGGCTTCCAGTTTATCTCCAAGCAGGCTTTGATAATCAGAATAGGGTTTGGGGGTATATTACATGAATTATGTAGCGCCGAGGGCCTATAAGGGAATACTGTTGTATTCAGACCTCTACACTAGTCTACAGTAGCTTGGATGAGCTCCATGGCAGTTGGACACCTCATAACATGGGCCAAGGGTTCTGTCGCACCAGGAATCGCTGATACGGGCCCTCTAAGACGCATACCCGAGCCTTTCTTCCAGGCCCTAGGCCTCAAACCCTAAACCCAAAACCTTAAACCCACAGCCCCAAGCCCTAAACCCAAACTCTACTGAGGCATGTACTTGGTATGCGGTGGGCACCATCTTGAATGATGAGAACAACTGGGTCACGGCGCATTTCCGGGAGCCCGGAGAAGTCCCCAAACCCGACTCGCTGCTGTACCTCTACACCACTGCCCCTCGACTTGTTTTGCTTCTGGGAGTTGGGGGCTGTTTGAGGGTTTCGGGTTTTTTGTTTCTGGGGTTTAGGGCAGTAAAACGATCAAGATGGAGAGGGTGGTCCTTCGACGTTGTTGCATGTGGGCTAACACGAGGTTGCAAAGCAAGCTGCCAGCTGTCCCGAGGCATGCGCGACATAAGAGTTCAGCGTCTTGTTCCTCGCAGTCAAGTTCGGATTCTCCATCATGACATGGCCAAGATTTCGTAAGTCGTAAGTGCCCTGAAAACCTCGATGCAACTTGACATAAACTCCATTGCAGTTGATCCGCCACTGCTTTTGCGCTTCAGTGTTCCAGTCGGGCACCTCCTCAGAGCTTCTCTGGACCGCAGGCGCAGACCCAGAGCCCAGGGTCTTTGGCTCCGGGGCCGGGGCTAAGCGTGCTCGAAGAAACTCTGATAGAATTGGCCCAAACAGAGGAGGTTCTTTTGAAACGTGACAAACCTGACACAGCCGCCGGCTGACACAAGACCAGTTGTTTTTCCACGGAGTTTCCCTGACCGGCTCCACCAGAAAGAGCTCGTCAGGTTTGCCACGTGCGCCTCTCGCACGAACAGGAAACTCGTTCCGACCCAGTCCTGAAGCCTGATTTTTTTTGGGAATCCCGGCCAGCTGAGGCATACCACTGGTCGATCACGCAGCTTACGCCAGCATCGATGGCAGCTAAGATCAATCAATTGTCCAAGTCATTCCGCATGTTTCATGCGGGGAAGCGTTGTTGCGCTAGCTGCGATAGGATATGAGATTGGAGGTTTCAGAATTCAGAATTGCGATCGAAGGCCGAGGAGGTCTGCGCGAATGCGGTGCAATACACAGAGGATGTTACTCTAACAGATCATGATAGAACAGGAACGCTGGTGCTACTAGCTGTAAGGCTAACATTTACCACTGTCAATAATTCCAAAAATATCTACCACTGCCACTAGCACTATTGCTGCAACTGCCACCACTACTACTACTACTACTACTTCTTCTTCTACTACTACTACTACTGCTACTAGTACAACTACTACTACTGCTACTACACTACTACTACTGTTAGCACTACTTCTACTTCTACTTCTACTTCTACTTCTACTTCTACTTCTACTTCTACTTCTACTTCTACTTCTACTTCTACTTCTACTACTTGTACTACTACTACTACTACTACTACTACTACTACTACTATTACTGCCACTGCTCCTACTACTACAGCTACTACTACTACTACTACTACTACTACTACTACTTCTGCCACTACCACTACCACTACTACTACTACTACTACTACTACTACTACTACTACGACTACGACTACGACTGCGACGACGACAACGGCTTTTGCGCCTTATCCTTCTACGAAAAAATCCTGTTTCCGAATATTCGCAATGCTTTGTACACTTTAGTTCAACACGCAGTAAACAACGAGAAACCAATTTGGCAAAAGGGAGTCATAGTGCGGTTCTAGCACACACCGCAATTTCTTTGATGTACCAATGATGTCTGAACCGATTCCGAAACAGGCAACCCATTTGGAAAGTAGCCGAGGCTTGTCGATCGTCATGCTTTTCCTCCTGGCGGCACCTGCCTTCCATAGGTCTGGTACGTTCACTTCCTGGACGTTCGACGCCAGGGACTTGTCGCTGCACATGATTTTTCCCAGGGACTACTCTGCCTTGGGCTTGGCCGAGGAGCAGCGGCCAGCAAGATGGTTCTTGACCATTTCAATGCTGTTGCGGGTCGGCGTGTTTTTGTCGTTCTACCCTCTGACCCGTGCCATGCACGTGTTCGGTCGCACGCCCGAATTCGTGGCACAAGATGCGCCGAATGCCGATCAGCAGCAGGTGTCATTTGGCGCGATGGCTTTTGGAATTGACGATTGGTTGATTTTGTGTCTCTTGCTGTGGATGCTCTTTCTTTCGCGGTGCTTCTGTGTAAGAAACGATTTCTCTGGTGCTGCAGAAGCAGACCCCAACTTGCAAAAACGTATTGAAGGCAGGGCCAGAGAGCTGTCTGAACAAATGCGTAAATCGGAGCTGCCGCCTACGTGGAAAGAGTACGTTATGCTGCATGTCGACATCTTACTATTCGTTTGGGATTTTGTGTCGGATGGACTCGCAGCATGGAAATACTTCGAGCTGGAACTCTACGGCTTCTTGGTGTTCCAGATAGCCATTATTTTCATGACCCTCTGGGAAGAAACTCGTGTGTGCCGGCGGCTAGGAACTGTCTTGACAGTATACAGCGCAGTTGCAGAGTCCAGTATGCTCGGGTGGCCGACAGACAACTTGCTTGCCATTCTGATGCAAGAGAAAATGATTGAGGCATTCCCCTCGTTGATGCTCCTGAGTTTTGCCTCTTCCTACCTGCCACAGAGTGGAGGGCGCCAGCTCTTGGGGTACGACATTACATATCTATGGTTGGCATTCACTGTGTTCAAAGTCTTCACGGGCATCTACAGCTTCACAAAGGCTGCATATGTACTTATGCATCTAGATCTGGATCGGCACATTGCCGTACATGTGGAGCGTTTGGGATTGCCAAGCGCTCCAAGCACGACGCACTCGGCGGGCATTCCTGCGCAGGTTGGTCCAAACCATCGACACGGACTTCCAGCTGAATCGGTCGGACCTGCAGCCCTTGCAAGCTACCCCGCACTCCCACCAGGAATTGCACCTCCTCCCACCTCCGCACCGGCTTTTGCACCGGGAATTACTCCACAGCCCGCGGCTCTTGCACAGCCATCCACTGCTTCCCAAGGGGGAGGCTTGGAATACCTGGCAGCCCAAGAAGGCCCAAATGCCGCCGTGCCCATGCCATTCCCAGAAAGACCAAATCATCAGACCTCCAGTCTGAGGCTTTCCATGCCTCCACTGCCACCAATCCAGGTTGGAGCAGCAAGGGGTGCTATCGACAGGGAGTGAATAAACTCTTTTGCCAATGACTGCCAGCTTTTAAGTTTCAGGACTGAGGAGTTCTGTAGCTGACCGGTTTCTATATATTTCCATGTGTTAGTTGAACGCGCTGTGCAGGCGCCAATCCAGGTCGTGGCACCATAGGCGCCGTCGACACGGACTTCTAGGCTGTGCAGGCCTGACGACTCCACCCAAGGCGAGAGCGGATAAATCGCGGTTGCTCCATGAAGGCTTGTTCTTGTGCTGTCCAGACACCTGTGACAACCGCAACCTCAACCCGTCAATGGAACACCTTCTACAGTATGCTACAACACAGTCAGCAAGCTGGAGGAAGCAGCAACGCAACGTCGATACTGTAGGGGCCTTGATAGTTACCTACATTAATTATTTTGGGGGGTTCCTTATTATGATTATAGTATAATGGGCCCCCAAACCCTATTTTAATTATTGAGGCTCCTATATTTCCAAGGTCCCCTTT
Source organism: Symbiodinium sp. CCMP2456 (assembly GCA_905221635.1). Lineage (NCBI taxonomy): Eukaryota > Dinophyceae > Suessiales > Symbiodiniaceae > Symbiodinium > Symbiodinium sp. CCMP2456. Next base: position 19,927 of record CAJNDV010019691.1, on the reverse strand, counting down.
GAGATTCCCAAAAGATAGAAGCTGCAGCTTCGAACGCCTTGGCATCCAGCGGCATGGTTCCTTAAACATCATTAAACCCTGGACCCTAGAAGCCTTACATACTAATTGCAGATAAGAAGCCTTGCTTTGCTTGACCCAGGCCTTTGTGGGAATGGCGGGTGGATGCCTGCAACAGTGAGTCCCCACAATTGATTCATGTTTTTCTCCAGGGCTTAGGGTTTAGGGTCTTTCTCCTGGACGTGTTTAGTCATTCTGCATGTTCATGTCTGCATTCTTTGCAGACCTCATCTGTGGCTTGTACATGTATACGCTGTTAATTCAGTTTGCTGGGGCTTTTGTTTCCTTGGACAGCGGGTGCCAGGAAATGCCCTTATGACGTTGATGCCTGCTTCCCTGGACAAGAATCGCCGGGACAGGTCACTCTTTCGACATGTATAGTTTCCTCTGAACAGGACTGACTCCAAGGTCACACTAGAATCAGTTTGGCCTGTTTTGCTGTTAGGACTTGCTCCCTCCGTCAGAGATGTCTGTGAGGACAAGTTAAGGCATCAAGCATTCTCACTGGTCGTAAGGCCTCGCCCGCATTCCCGCGCATTCCGTGCAAACGTCACGAAAAAGTTGAGCGTCAGAGGACATCCCCGCAGAACACGGAGGCACATTGAAACCCCTAGGTTTCGCGGGTCTCGTGACCAACCGGCTGGAGAGGCAAGAGCGCATTCGACAAACCAAAGCCGCCGAAACCAGAAAGTGCAAGCAAGCAAACCCGGTTCTTCTGAACTAGTTCTCGGTGTCTGTATGCTGTTTCTTTGCGGGCAAGTTGTTTGGCTCGGACATGTCGCGAGCAAGGTGATGATCATTTTTAATGTATGTGATGGTCAGACTGATGGTGGTGGTGATGATGATGACGGCGAGAGCATTGCTTGCTACGACGGCATGGTGCTGCGTTGTGAGATGGTTGCGTGCCGATGCAAACGATGGCGACAATGACAGGGGATTTGTAATTGTTGAGGAATGCGAGGCCAAGCCGAAAGCATTCCGCTAAACCGAATGTATGTCCTTTCAGAGACCGGGCACAAAAAACTTGTTCAGTTTACCGCAAGAATACGCAAGAATCAATGCGTATTTGCAATTAAGGAATCATCAGGCAGCTTTCATTAAACGAAGACCGAGGACCCTTTAGCTGCTAATGTCCAAAATTCTTCATTATCAACAAGAGGGGTTATTCCGTGATCCCCATCATCAAGGGTACATAAAACCCCTAAACCCTAAACCCTAAACCCTGAACTACTGCCCGTCTAGGGTATATAAACTACTGCAGAGCTTTGTCTACCGCCGAAAACTGAAGTCCCAAAACACTTATCAAGATCCTTAAGCGCAGGATGTTGGAGTATCTCTCTAAACTGATGTTGCTATACACCCTATTCCCACAAAGCGTTATCGAACCTCTTGTAAGGATTGTGTTGGCAATATACTCCAAAACACCACTCTAGCCGTTCAGGGCCATATCTGACAAATTCATAAATCCCACAAACCCATAAACCCTAAATCCATAAAACATCTAAGGTGGTAGGATTTAGGGTTTAGAGTTTAGCGAAGTATTCTAAACCCTAAACCCTAAACCCGAAACCCTAGCCCCTCTAGCAGCAAGAGTCCCCGGCCGCCGCAGGCAAGAACGCCTTGCCTCCGGCGCAGCGACCGCAGGGAGACGAAACTGTAGATCACCAAAACAAGTCAGAGGCCTAGTACAGTAACAGTAGAAGCAGTAGTAGAAGTAGTAGTGGTAGTATTCGTGGTAGTAGTAGTGGTAGTAGCAGTAGCAGTGCTGCGAGTACTGGGAAATGGAGGAGGAGCTTACGGTAAAACCCACAGCTGAGATTGTTGTTTATCGCCATCGACATAGTTGCAGATTTGGGTGGAACCTTGACCAACACCTAGCACACAAATGTGAGATAGAGTGTTTCGATCTGCTGCCAAGCCCTGCCGACTGCTTCAGAGCCGCGGAAGGCTCGACATGCTCAGTGCCGAGATGGACGAGTTGCATTGCCGCATGAGAGATGGTGCAGGCCCTGCTGGAGGCCTGGGAGTGGTCCTTTGGTGGCTGGGACTGTGGCGTGTTTTAGTTCCTCGGGCTGTGTGCGGCATGCGGGTTCAGATTCTCAGCGTTCTGGTGAAAAAACCGAGTATCAGCAGCGAAGATGAGAAACCATCGAGCCCCGAGCCTGGGCCCATGGACTCGTAAGCTCCGAACCCTGACATTGCAGCCCCGCCGAGTACAAATCACATCAGATGCAGGCTCTGCATATAAGCACTGCAACCCTGTATGATGCTTAGCTTACTTAGGGTTCACTCCTGAGAACCAACATACATCATGGGGGTGTCGGCAGGTGTGCCGGCGTCCAACGCCAAGCTCCAGGCTGTGCACAAGATTGGGGCTTGCGTTAATCATGCTACATCACGACTTCAGCATCACCGTCATTGTCACAAGGTGGTTGTGGCGGGGTGGCGGTGGTGCTGGTGGTCGTGGTGGCCGTGGTTGTGCTGGTGGTCATGGTCTTGCTCGTCCTTGTGGTCGTAGTTGTTGTCGTGGTCGTGGCCGCGGTTCCGGTCGTGGTCGTGGTCGTGGCGGTGGTGCTTCTGCTGCTTGTGGTTTTTGCTTGTCGTGGGAGTCCGGTAGTCCTGGTGGTAGTCAGTTGTGTCGGTGGTGGCGCGATCATTGGAACATCGCAGTGCTGTGGCAGTTCACTACTGGACGAATACGACGACTCCTGCAACCACCATCACCACCATCCCCGTCGCCAGCGCAGCAGCAGCAGCAGCGGACCATCACTCCACCACCAGCTGCAGCACCTTTTTCTTCCGCTGTTTCTTACTCTTGGTCTCCGTGGCATTACTGCTACCGCTGGCACTGCTCCCTAAGCAGCTATAGGCCAGAAGAGGCTCCAAACCCTAAGCCCTAAGTTGTGCCCATACCTTAACCCCCAAACCCCAAACCCCTAAAGGCCCTAAAACCCTACATTCCCCAAATCCTAACCCTAACACCCTAACCTAAAGTCTCTACAGCCCCGGGGCTACAGCCCCACCTTCTCCGAAATCCGCTACTCTTGGATCCGGACCCCCACGGCTTGAATCTGCAGCCCCAGGAGTGGCAGACTCCGTGCGCAGGCCGCTGGGAACGTGGAATCATTAGCCATATAAAATACTTCATGTCTTATGTCTGATATCTTATACATCATAGGTTATATGTCATATAGGAAGATTCATGTAGTATACGTTATAAGTTTTATGGTGCAGAAGAGTTTTTTAGGGCTCGGGTGTAGGGCGTCAAGCAGTAGAATCTAGCGAGGACGTAACCTGAGGGTAGGTTTACGAGCTTCAAACCCGCGCATCAGTGACATATCCACCTTCATGACCCTCAAATCTCAAACCCTAAGCCCCAACCCTAGTCTTAAACCCTAAGCCCTAACCCCTAACCTGCAACCCTAAACCCTAACCCTAATCTTAAACCCTAAACCCTAAACCCTAGCCCCAAATCCTATAGACTTCGACCTGCACTCGGGGCAGGCGACGCAACCAACGGATCCTACGAGACTCAGGCGGCCGCTGGCTTGGGATCCGAGTGGAGCGCGGCTTTTTTGGGGCTTTGGGGCTTTGGGGTTTAGGGTTTAGGGTTTAGGGTTAGGGCTGCTTTTTTTGGGGCTTGGGGGTGTGCTACGCAGGGTTTTTCGGATTTTTTCGGATCTCGGTGAGTGTTAAGATCTGGGAGGCCGAATCCTTTAATCCGAACTCCTCCCTTAAGCTCGATCGAGCCCCCTTTGGTGAAGCAGTACCTGGTCACTTTCATAGTAATTCGCGACACCCCTAAACCCTGGACCCTGAACCCCTACACCCGAAACCCTCAACCTTGAACCCCTACACCCAAAACCCCAAAGCCTATAACTGCTAGACCCTAAACCCTAAACCCCAAACCCCAAAGCCTATAACTGCTAGACCCGGGGCATCCCGGCCCACTCCGACTTCTGCCCCCGACTGCTCAGGCCATGCCGGGGCCGCGGTCTGCAGGCCACGATCTCCCTCTTCATGTTTGGAGTTCAGGGATCAGTAGTCACCATGATAGCTTGCAACCATAGATCTCTTATGGTTCTTGTGAAATCTTATGAGTATTGGTATCACCCATCGTTGAGGTTCATGCGACTCCGGAATCGAGCAGCATACTGGGTTCACGATCAGCTCGGTGATGCGTTGACACCGCCGCATGAGGCCTAGCCCAGTCACCTTTGCGCACGGCCGTGGGCTGACGTCTCCCTCAGGCCGGCATTTGGGAGCAATGCTTTAAGCCATGGGTCTTCGTAGGCTTAGCAAGGCGTTTTTTGAAACTAGGGCTGGCTGCTTCCCTGAACCCTGAGGGGGTGTCTGGGTGAGCATTTCTGGTGATTGACAGAAGTGATGCCTAGATTCCCAGCCAGTGATTGCTAGAATCGTTTTGATTTGAGCCACCAAAATTTGCAGAGCTCTTTTGAAAAAGGTGGGATTCCGAGTTTTCTTGACAGACCCCAAGCCCCAAGCCTCAAGCATCCTCAAGCCCTACACCCAGAGCCCGGAGCCCTGGACCCTACGCCCTGAGTTTGCACGTCCTACTCGGCCCACCCTGACCCTACCCTGCCCTGCCCTACCCTGTGATCTCCTACCCGAACCTGCAGGCCGCCCTGGGTCGACCGGAAGAGGGCGCTCCTCTTCACGACTCGACACGTTAAGCTGAAAGATCCACGGGAGGAGAAACAGGCAGATTGGGTAGTGGTGGCGGTAGTGGTGGTGGTGGTGGTGGTGGTGGTGGTGGTGGTGGTAGTAGTAGTAGTAGTAGTAGTAGTAGTAGTAGGTGGTGTAGTAGTAGTAGTAGTAGTAGTAGTAGTAGTAGTAGTAGTAGTGTAGCAGCAGCAGGAGTAGTAGTAGCAGTAGTAGTAGTAGGAGGAGGAGGAGGAGGAGGAGCAGGAGTAGGAGTAGGAGTAGGAGTAGGAGTAGGAGTAGGAGTAGGAGTAGGAGTAGCAGGAGTAGTAGTAGCAGTATCCTTATGATACGCGTACGCATGGACCCATGGATCTTCAAGACGCTTGCTCCGGGCTTCAACACAGAGCTGTCTCACCTGCTTGCAATCTCCAGGCGCCGCCAGCTTCAAGGATCTGAATTCGGAGAAAAGAAACATCTCACAACCCGAAGCGCGAAACGCTGAACCTTCAAGCTTGCATCCGAAGCCTTGAAACCGAAAGATCCAAGCACTGTAGGCCAGAGCTCTCGAAGCCTCGCAGATGCAATCGTTTCCGCTTTCGGCTTGGGATGGGGCATCAGCTGAAGGCCAAGAGGAACGAGGTTCCCGGTTGGACGAGGGGCTAGCCTTTTAAATTCTATTGTATCTGTCCAAAAGCCAATGCGCTACCAGGCAATGACCACAGTACTCAAACATCCCGCCCTTCGCCGGTATTCAGTCATTCCCGTGTTCAGGGGCCGTTTGTTTCACTTGAGTTCGTGGTGAACAGTCTTGCAACCCCGTGCCGTTGTCTCCGTTGCTGTTTGGCTTTGTAGGGGTATGTCCCTGCGTGGTGCATCACAGAGTCATGACAGCCTGTGTGGAGCAGGCTCGTCGGCTTTCGCGTTTCGACGGTCAAAGGTTGCAAGTTTGACGAGTCCGTGGGCTCAGATGAGCGCCGGATGCGAGCTTTTCTTTTGCTCTGTGCTGCAGTCAAGCAGCGTGCCTTCGTTCCCAACGCTCATCCAGTTGTAGTGCGACCGCCCTCAACCTTCGTTCGACACAGTCTGTCTCTCTCTCTCTCTCTCTCTCGCTCTCTCTCTCTCTCTCTCTCTCTCTCTCTCTCGTCTCTCGCGCTCTCTTCCCGTGGGATCTATCTATTTATCTACCTATCTATATATTTATCCACCTGTCTATCTATCTATCTACCTATCTATCTGTCTGTCTATTTGTCGATCTGTGTATGACAACAAACGAATACCTAAATATGTATACATGTGTCTATGTAATTATACATATGTTCTTATTGTGTGTATGTGCCTATGCACACATGTGCATGTGTGTCTATGTATATGTATATGTATATGTATATGTATATATATATATATATTTATACATATTTTTCGTATTATATATGTATGCATGCATGCATATATGTATTAGTGTATATGTTTCTATTTAGGTATGTACATACATACAAGCATGCATGCATGCATGCGTGCACGCATGCATACGTATCCACTTAGGTACGTACATACGTACATACATACATACGTACATACATACATGCAACAAGACCGGGAAACTCTCAGTGCCTCTCAGTCCCGGCCTACAGAACTTTGAGAGGCCACGGCGCGTGGCCCGATGGTCAGCAATTGCTACTGGGCACACTATTATCTTCAACTGCACTTTCATGAACGTGCACGAGACGTGGAGCCGACACTCAAAATCCCAGCTTGAGGTGAATAGGTGCTCTCAGTAGGTGTTCCTCTGCCTGAATCTGATGTTGTCGGTTTCTACCATGTTCAAAGAAAGGTCTGCTTTTAACAACCCCGAGCCCGAGATCCCCTTCAGCCCAGGCGCCGAGGGCGTCGGCCCTCGTTCGGCCAAGCAGGCCCTGGAATCCGAATATAGGGGCCCATGTAATGAGTAGAGTGGGGTTCCTTTAAAGGGTACGATCATGTAAGGAGTCGAGTAAGGGATCTATAACGGACGGGGCTCGTTGCTAAAGGGGCCTGAAGGGTAGATGATACTGTAAGGAAATTGAAGGTCTTGTATTGTTGCTATTGACACCCCCACTTGTAAGCTTCCCCGGTTTCATTCATGTGGGCATGGTTTCATAGCCATACGCACAACGCTCGATACTAACAATAAATCTCGTGCCAGCAAGAGTAGACGACACCTAATCTTGCTGCAGCTGCTGTTGTTGCTAGTTTTGCTATATTCGTCGTTGTTGCGACATGATGACTGCGACGACGGCGGTCGCAGCAGCCAGTAATGGTGGCATCACCTGTGCTGGCAGTAAACAGAGGAACGGCAACGGTGGCAGGAGCGGCAGGGACGATTCGATTCACTAGTGAGGTAACGGTGAAATAGGCATAGGCTTGGTTCGCATGTCATTACTAGCAAGAGTGGACTTGGGTATGAGTTTAATGTCATGATCCTCAAAAACTGAGAAATAGCAGGTTGCGAGACTCTACTCTCAGCGGCCTGAGGCATGCAGAGCTGGGAGATCTTGTGGATCCTGGTTTCTAGCGCTCCTTGTGAGAGTCAGCTGGGCTGAGGATGCCCAAAATCCAAAACCTTCAGGTGTAAACCTGAAGCCCCTGGAAGCTTTTTCAGCCTTAAGCCCCGCAGACAACCCTAGACCCTTATAGCACGCCCTATAGTACTCTTACAGTACCGCTTGCAACATTAACCCCAAACTCGACATGTCCAGGTGTGGTGGTCGTTCGAGTTCAAGGCTTTGTCCGCGCGATTTGCTGGTGCCACGTCTGTCAAAGACGTGCCGGACTGAGCCGTTCATGTCATCTGAGGTTCAGGCTCAACGATCCGGGCTTGGGCAAACCTTTCTCTTTTCTTTGTTTGGTAGCTTGGGCCACTGTGAATCTGTCACTTGGAGGAGAGGTTTGGGTTCATGGGCGGAATCATTGTCATCACCCCTGCATCACCCACCTCGCAGTCACCACGCGTGGAGCCTAAGGTCTGATAAGTTCTGAACCCGAAACCCCGTAGTATGTGCAGGTGGCGTCCGAAGCTCATCGATGCAATGTAACCTAAGCCCTAAGCCCCAAACCCGAAGCCCGAAGCCC
>CAJNDV010019680.1:46192-57056 GCA_905221635.1 Symbiodinium sp. CCMP2456 | reverse complement strand
ATGGAAATGGTCATCACTAACTCTATTCGGGTTAGGGTGCTGTTAAGGAGGATTTTTCTTCGAAGTTACCATAATGAGGATATCTAGTTAATTTATATTTAACTTACCATAGTGAGGATATCTAGTATTCAACTTGATTTAAGTTCCTTGTTCTTAAACCCTAAATCCCTATAGAACCCTTACAGGAACCCCAAATGATAGTAACTTCAGTGAAGTTCCTGAACAGCAACCCAGCCTCAGGACTTAATCATACCGCGGTATAATACGTCGACGACCCTGAGGCCTCCGGGCTTCGGGTTTCGGGTTGGGTTTAGGGTTAGGGTTAAGGGTTTAAGGTTCAGGGCTTAGTATTTAGAGTGTAGGGTTTAGGGTTTAAGGTCTAGGGCTTAGGGTCTAGGGTGTAAGGTTCCTGAAAGAGTTTTATAAGGGCATTCCAGGGTTGGGAAAGTTATTCTTGCTGATACTTGGAGGTTCACGGGTAGTTATAAGTGGGGTTATAAGTAGGGTAACTGTAATTATAACCCATTTTAGGGTACTTATAACCCTGCTTACAGCTAGCCATGAGCCTCCAAGTAGGTTTTGGTCATAGCACATCAGGCTGCAGCCTGTGCCAGCGTATAATCGGTTTAGGGTTTTAGGGTTTAGGGTTTAGGGTTTAGGGTTTAGGGTCCACCAGCTTGCATGTGCGTGGCGCCATCGGTGATGACATCTCAAGATGTGCAGTGGTAGCCCTAAATCCCAAACCCCGAAGCCACAGTGCCCGAGTTTTTCTGACCCTTTAGTGGATTCACGTGGTCAAGCTGACAAGTGTATCTTTTTCCCGCTTTAGCGGGTCCTCAGTCCAGGATAAAGCCTGCACCCAGGCAGCTAAGCGTTAAAATAGTGGACGAGCATGATTACCAATGGCATTCCTTAGGGTTCCTTGTTGTGCCAGCGTACCCCCTTAAGGCGCCTTTTTGATTGGAGCCGGTTTTACTTCCAAACGGGTTTTGGGAAACCTGCTGCGGGCAGCTTTCTCAGAAACACCCGTTGAACACAATTCCATGGAAAGTTTTTCTTGACAGCGATGGTCGTCAACCGAGAACAACACTGAGGATCAACAAAAATCAATTTTAAGCACCGACAGAATCTCGGGAATAGCCCACACCCCAAAAGCCCTAAGCCCTAAACCCTAAAACCTAAATAAACCCTTAACCCCGGAACCCTTAATCTTACGCCCTAAAGCTCGAAACCTTTTAAACATCTGGGCCATCAGGAGGCTCTTTGTTTCTGCCAGGCTGCCCGACGGCCGCAGTCTCGCCATCCGGGACAAGCATCTTGCTTCTGCAGTCGTGGTATTGGCCTTGACTATTTGCATGGGGTTCTCTTAGGGGCTCTTTTGAGGGTTTAGGGTTTAGGGTTTAGGGGGCCTCGAAAAGGAATGGTTCTTTAGTATAGGGGCGTGCATGATTAGAACCAGAATAAGTTCCTGTAAAGGGTCTATGCGGGGGTTTAGTTAGTATGGGGGCCCTCAATCAGCAGAAATAGGAGCGCGGGTTTCTCACATAATAAGCATTAATAGTAGGACATGCAGGAATAAGTAAACAGGCTTGTATGTATATGTATTCATATCTATATGTATATACATATGTATATATTATATAAATGTGTGTGTAAAGGTGTAAATCCAAGCAAGGGGATGCTGCTACGAATTTCTCCCCAGTAGTACCCTTTTACCTTGTTCACAAGTGCTCTTCGGGGCTTTATGCAGGTTCCTCAAGGGCTTGGGATCCTTCATTAGTAGCCTTTTACTCGATTTTTTCGAGGTTTCCTTCGTAAAGCTGAGTAACAGGGAAAAGGTTGCCCGCATTTTTGACGGGATTCTGGGGAGCCGAGGCACTACCCGCTGGATGATGTGTATTGCTGGGTAAACGGCTGGTACGACCTGGACAGGGAAGCCGCAGTGAACAACTACACGTATTTGTCAGAGGCGGCAAACCCTAAATCCTAAAACCCAACTTCTACAAACTCTGTACCTGAATCCTAAGCCCTAGACCCCGAATCACCAAACCCCGCAGGCCTAGACGCGAGCTTGCAGATCTATGCAAACCCTCTACAGAACCCCGTTGAGGAGCCCCTCAAGGATCCTTGAAAGGAGCCTGAACCTCTAAAGGGTACAAAAGGGTACTATACTAGGGTCCCCTTTCAAGGGTACTCTAACAGGGTCCCCTTTAAAGGGTACTATAGATTACTCTAATAGGGTCCCCTCTAAAAGGTACGATAGGGTACTTTAATAGGGTCCCCTTTTTTCAAGGGTACTATAGGATACTATAAGAGGGTCCCCTTTGAGGAACCCTCTGCAGCTTCCGCGACTTTCATTGCTAGCAGGGTCCTGCAACCGTCAGATGCGGGAGCTCACGGTTAGGGTTTAGGGCTTAGGGTTTGGTGCTTTTTTTAACCACCGTTCTTGCGGATGAAAGGGTTTTGTGTTGTAGTGTTTATGAAGCGATGTCAGGATTTGATAAGGCTTTGTAGGGTTCTATATAAGAGCTTACAAAGGCTTTTTGGGACTTTCCACGGGTTTTGCATGGGTTTAGCGTTTTGGTTGTTGCGGATGAAAAACGCTCACCATGGATCCCTGAGCCTCATGCGCGCTTCAAAGCAGGAACCCTAAACCCTAAATCCTGCACCCTACACCCTAAAACCCTCAACCCTAAAACCCTAAACCCTAAACCCTAAACCCTAAGCTCTGAATCCCAAAGTTTCCCCCAGTTGCTTGGTTCAGGGGGCCGTCCGATTCTGCAATGAGGTTATGAATTTCTGTCGCTCAGTACAACGACGGGTGCCTTATATGAACCAACAGTGAACTTAGTAGGACCGCTTCCGGCACACGGTTTTCCTGGAATACCAGTTGCAAACAGTTTGCACAATCTTAAACCGTTCCCAAACCCGAACCCTCAACCGCCAACGAGCTTGGTGCGCAAAATGCCAACCCTTGCCCAAGAGGCTTCGGAGCTTGCTTTGGCCTTCAACTGTTTCTGTATCTTGTGAAGGGTGCTGACAGCGCGCAGAAAGCTTCAGGGCCACGTCGATGTCCGTTTGGAGCGCCTAGATCAAGAGCAGGTCTCTGCCGCTGCGTGTCGAAGCCTGGAGCAAGCCGTGCCCAACTACCGCGGGATCTCAATGCAGATGATGTTCGATGAAGCTTGCTTCAACCACTGTAATCACCAACATTATCAACTATCCCCTAGGGTTCATGATTACGCTTTTACTTTTATTGTACACCCAAAACCCTACCCGAATTATGCAGGCCCCCATATGATGTCTGCCTCGAAAGGGTCATGAAGAAGGGCTACCCCTGTGCGCATAGGACATGAAAGACGCTCGCAAGCGGCCTCCAGCTCGACTCTCCTGATTTATGTTGGTAGTTCTCTAAATTAGGGTCCCTTTTAGGGTCATTATTATCAGGGTGCCGTATTATATTCGGGACCTAAAGACGGACCCTCCCTATTTTAGAGAACTACCCATGCGCACCCCCGATGGATAAACGCCCTCTGTTTCCTAAACCCTAATTGAGGGCGAGGGGTTTACTAGTGAGGGATCTACTTGGAGGTTCATGGGTAGTTATAAGCAGGGTTATAAGTACCCTAAAATGGGTTATAATTACAGTTACCCTACTTATAACCCCACTTATAACTACCCATGAACCTCCAAGTACCTCACGGCCGAACCGAGGAGAACGACCACGACAGCGCGCAGCTCGCGAAAATGATGGCTTCCGAGGCCTCGGCCAGAAAAGTCTTAGGAAAACACGCCCCTAAACCCTAAACCCTAAACCCTAAACCCTAAACCCCAAACCCTAAACGCTAAACCCTAAACCCTAAACCCTAAACCCTAAACCCATATGATTTGGGGTGTAGGGATCAGGGGATCAGGGGCTTTAAGGTTTAGGGGATCCGGGGCGTAAAGGATTGCGGCTTCGGCTTTTCAGGCGTCCGGGCCGCAGCCTTTTCGCAAGATTCGTCGTGTTCACTTCATCCAGCGCCCAAGATCCCAGTTCCTCAGATCATGGGGCAAAAATCAAGCGCCCTGGGATTCGGGCTCATTATTGGAGTCTTGCGTCATTCTGCGATGCGGCTGTGTTGTTGGTGCCTTGTCATCGATTTTGGGGTTAATATTTCCAAAATTTTGCGGACATAAACCTCAATGTAGCTCTTGCACCATGTGGAACTGCAGGCAACGGTGTATTTAAACGGTTTGAGAAGGGCTTGTTCGATCATGATTGCGAGTTTCGGTAATGGCTCATGTAAAGCCTTACGCGGAAACAGAGGCATCAGGAATTCTACATAGTTTTTCAAAGACGACACTTGGGTAGTGTACGGGGCTGAGCGATTGGCTATCATCTCCCCTCAGCCTGTACGGAAACATAAGGCCTTACACTTGGTTTTTAGCGTGGGAGCTGCACATTCTGTGCTTGTAACTTCCCTAAACCCTAAACCCTAAACAGTGTAACCGTGCAGGATCGCTTTGTTCCCGCTGCAAAAAGTCCACAGCGGGAAGTCCTGAGCCAGAAGCCTAGCAGCTCAATCCTAAAACTCAAAGCCCTAAAAATCCTAAGCCCAAAAGCTCTGAAGCCCTAAACCCTAAACCCAAGTTCTTAAACCCGAAGCTACGATTTGACAGACGGAGCGAGGTCGGCAACGTTTCCCAAGCGATCGTCGACGGCATGAGGCTTCATGCTGCAGCCAAGTGCACCCTGACCGTGAACATCACTTTGTCTGGGTTCTTGTTAAGGGATTTAATTTAAGTTACCATAATAGGGATCTATAGTAAATATGGTTTCCCTATTATGGTAACTTAAATTAAATCCCTTAACAAGAACCCAGTTGTCGGTTAGCAGTGTTTGTCAAACATGTTTATGTTTGTTCGGACGCGTAGATGATACTGTACTTGCACAGCCTGTGTATGCTCTGCACAAGCATGACATGCAGTTTGAAGAGTTCGTTTGCTGTTTGTGACAATGTGGTGGTCATGCGTTTCTACTTGTTATCGCGTTCGGAACCCTAAACCCTAAACCCCAAACCCCTAAACGTTCGAAACCCTGTATTGGGAGCGTGGATGTTCAAGCCATAAACCCCCAACCGGTGCTCTGATTGTCTCTCGAAGTACTCTGGGCGACTAATGCAAGCGATTGGTTGCTGGCACCTTTTCTTTAGGCTGTGGGGTTGGAGGTGAACATAATCTGAAGCCAAAAAGCAGCCAGGTGAACCGGGCCTTTACATTGGCTTTGGGATGACCAAAAGTGCATTTCACAGGGGTAGGGTGTTTCACACCTTTGGTGCCGAAGAGAGCTTGCCTGCAGACAAGAGACATCATGAATCATGACCGTACGGCATAAGCCAAAGCATGAAAGCTTCAACCGGTAGCCCTGGCACTGGCACTCTTGCATCGGCCTATGTGTTGGCAGAAAGTCATATTACCATCATTCCATCATTCAAGCTCCTGCCACGGCACTAAAATGAAAACAGACGGTCTTTATCCTCGACCCCAGCACACGGATACCTTAAACACCAGCCTCGACTGACAGATGTTTGCACCAACAGCACGGCTGAGAAAGCCCTAAACCCAAAGCCCCTAAACCCTAAACCCGTGCAACCGCAAGATAATAAGCGCCTTGGAAGATCGTAGGACGCCGATATGTATGGCAAGAAGCCGTGCCAGCAACATCATCAGAAACTGCTACAGGACTATCGGGTGGGCTTCAATCTAGCAGCAAGTTGGTTTAAAATAATGAGGAACAGCTTGGTGATACTGCAAGAATACAATCAGAAGCAGATTAGATCAACAGCGCTGTTCCATGTTATTCTGCGAGTTGTTTACACAAACTAGAGTCATGACAGAGAACAAATCTACTTGCGCAGTGCTGCTACAGCAATACCAAATACAAACGAGGTTCACAGAAGAGGAGCCAAATCATTAAACAACCACGAACAAGGTAGACTACGAGCAGGAAAAGGCTAGCAGCAGAACAAGTATGATGTTGAGTGTTCGAAGAAGACAATCCTCGGGAAGGAAAGCGCGGTGGAAACCAATCATGCTCATAAGACCAGCCCACCTAACCAACGCCCCAAGCCACAAAGCCCTGAGCTGTTTGAACCCGAGGTTTGATGAGTGGTGGTCGTGGTGGTCTCTGTGATATTGCAAACTGCGCCATGCGCGGCTGCAGGTTGAACTCGGATACCCTGGGATACCACGCGCTCAGAAGCTTGTTGACGCAAGGGGAGTGGCACAGCGGCTGCTTTTTGCGGGTCTGTTTGTTTGGGCTTCTCTCATGGATCCTTCTGGGGGATATTACCCATTAGGAGGAGCTGTCTGAACCCAGTGCCCTTTACTTCGGTCACTTCTACAGCTGTCTGATTGCTAGCACTGTCTCGAAATCATGACAGCAACCAGTGATGAAGACTCGTCTTGTTCCGGACCCCTAAACCCTAAACCCTAAACCCTAAACCCTAAACCCTAAACCCTAAACCCTAAACCCTATGTTCTCGATTGAAGTTTGCAGGTGTTGGGGACTCTGGTTGACCGGAAGTCGTTGCTGAAGCATCCACCAGCGTCCACAAGCGTTGGCAAGCAGGAATTTGGGCTTGCGAAATCCACGCAGGCACGACAGCCACTCCAAAAAATCTCCCCTTCTAGTCCTGCATACTACAATTGACCGCAGATCTCTACTCTTCAGGCCCCTCAGTTGGTGTCTGCGACAACAGGAATTGCATTTTTTGATTGTTCTCCTTTATTATGGTCACCTAAACCCTAAACCCTAAACCCTTTATTATGGTCACCGTTTTAAAAGCGTGACTACCCTTGTTGCTACTGCTGTCGCTTTCAGCATTTTGCGGCCACTGCTGACTCAGGCCCTTGCTCGTTCAGAGCAAGTCTGATATTGACAACGACGATAAGTATGAGATGAGGACGAAGATGATGGTGCTTCTACTGCTGCTGATGACGCTGATGATGTAGCAGTTTGCTTATGCTCATGATGTCATGTTGATGTGATGAAATGGATAATGATATTGATGGTGATGAAATGATGGTGATCATGATGATGATGGTCATGCTGGTGACTATGAGGGAGATGATAGGTGATGCGGTCCCTATGCCGTAATGACGAGGATTATCGAGCGAAGTGTTACTACATCGACTATCGGTGCCAGTACTACCATGGTTTCTTTAGTATGAAGACCTAGTGGGTTGCTGATTCAGAAATGAAGTATGAAGATATTCCTACAAGGTGATTCGGATGCTGCGCTGCCGAGCTCTTTTTGCTCAGCGGCTGGTTGTTCCACATGACCGCCACACTCAGCCGAGGAAATTGCCCTCCTGTGTAGACATCGGCCGAGCGTCGCAGCTGGTGTTCTGCAGCAGAGAAACAGTGCACCCGGCGCGCTGATGCTGCGATAACCCTAAACCCTAAACCCTAAATCCTAAACCCTAAACCCTAAACCCTAAACCCTAAACCCTAAACCCAGTATAACTGTGGAAGATTATTTTTCATCCATCAGCACCACCATCGTCATCTCTTCTTCTTGGTATTATCATGAGGGCTGAACGTTCTTTTTGCTCTTGTTTTCATTGTGTGGCTTCCATGTTGGTCATGCAACCTTGCCACAACATGACAGGAGTCAAATTTTGGAGTTTAGGGGCTTAGGATAGTGTTGTATTGAAAGAAATCGCGAGATGCGGTCGATCGGTGGCCGCCCCGCGTGCACGCCGCACGCCAATGCTAAGGATTTGTTTTTTAGGGTTTAGGGTTTAGGGTTTAGGGTTTAGGGCTGATGGTTGAGGGGCCTAGGGTTTCAGGATAATCGCTGTGGTTGTGGGCCTAGGGGTTTGGAGGTAGGTACGTGGTTTCGGGGCTCGTCGGGTCAAAGGCTTCAAGCACAAGAGAACATATACTTGGATGCGCGCAAAACGGGGCCAGGGCTGAAAGCACGGGAAAGCACGAGGCCACTCGTACCCACAAACTCCAAAAACCCCGTGGTTAAGGGATCTACCTGACATCATCATAAGGTAGAATCCTTAATTCAGAACCTACCTGAAATTACAATTAGGCATAACCCAAAACTAAGGGGTCTGTTTGAGAAATCATTATAGTTATATCCCTTGAATCTACCTGACATGACTAGAAGGTAGAACCCTTAATTAAGGAATCTACCTGACATCACAAAAAGGTATAGTAACTATAGTAATTAAATGACGAATCTACCTGAACTCCTGATGAGGTAGTCCTTTCTTCAGGAATGTGGCTGAAATCATATGAAGGTAGGATCCTGCATTAAGGACTCCGTGTGACATCATAACGGGGTAGAATCCTTAATTAAGGAATCTACCTAAAATCATAACAATGTATAGCCCTTACTTAAGGACTCGACTTGAAAGCACGATAAGTTAGAATCCTTAATTCAGGAATCTACTTTAATTCCTATTTAAGCAATCTACCTGAATTCATAATAGGGTATAACCCTTAGTTTTGGAATCTACCTGACATCATAATAAGGTATGACCCTTAATTGGGGTTCTTAGGGCGTTTAGGGTTTCGGGCTCAGGGTTTACAGTTTGGTTTTAGGGCTTAGGATGTATGGGTTTGGGTTCAGGGCTTCAGGTTTTGGGTTTAGGGTTGAGGGGGAAGGGCCGGGATGGTCGGAAGCGGTAGTCGAGTTTCATGAAGCAGTGCTGACTCTTGCGGCCTCGGCTGGCTCAAGAACGCGCCTTGAAGCCTCGACATCTGCTCCGAATCGCCTGCACTCCGCTGCAGAAGCCCGGTGGATGAAGCAGTACTGTTCTTGTGCTAGGGTTGAACAGGTTCAAGTGTCTTAGGTAGGGTTTAGGGGTTTAGGGCCTGGGGTACCCTAAACGATATTTACAAAAGCGAGGTCATGCTTGGTCGCCTCATCCCGTTTGCGCTGATCGCACAGTGCGATGCCTACGCACGCGTGTCGATCCCCGTCACTGGGCAGGCGGGCCATGGCGAGGGTTAAGGTTTAGGGCTTTAGGGTTTAGGGCTCTAGGGTTTAGGGTTTAAGGGTTTAGGGCTTTGGGGATTCAGGGGTTTAGAAAAAACAACATGGAACTCGCAGAGATCCTCCGCCAAACCTGCTTTGCTCCACAGCTGACACCAAACCCTGCAAAAAGCCAATCTTTGAAGCCTAAATTAAAGGAAACTACAGGTGGGGAGTTTAGAGTATATAGGGCTTCTATAAGGCTTCTATAAGGTATATAGGCCTTCTGTAGGGCTCCTATAATGGTAACTACCCACTTGAAAATGTCCTAGACTAAATCATTACCTATAGTATTCCTTAGGTTCTTGTTCATTGATATGGGAGTTTCAGAAAATTAGGGGTACCTTATTTTGGGGTCCTTATAATAGGGATCCTATTATTTAGGGTACTATATTAGGGTCCCTATTTTGGGAAACCCCCATATGTCCATACAGGGGCCCAAAAGCCTATTCTAATTATGGAGGCCCTACATTAAGCACTAAACCCTAAAGCCGTCAAACCCAAAAGCTCCTGGCTAGAACCGTCGGTTTCGGGTGTAGGTTTTAGGGCTGATAATTGGCCCTACTAGGGTTCTTAAACCCTAAACCCTAAACCCTAAACCCTAAACCCTAAACCCTAAACCCTAAACTTGACATGGATGCTAATATTTTGGGGTTGCAGGGCCCGGGTTTCTTAATCAGGTTCCTACCTTGAAACGTAAACCCTAAACCCTAAACGGTTTAGGGTTTAGGGTTTAGGGTTTAGGGTTTAGGGCTAAACCCAAAACCCAGAAACCAGAACCCAAAGCCCTCAGAGGTGATGGGAGGAGAGAGCTTCGAGGACACGGTTTAGGGTTTAGGGTTTAGGGTTATGCATAAGACAGGGGCCTTGATAATTAGAATAGGGATTGGGGGGTATATCATGCTGTAACTATAGTAAGGAGCCCCCAAAACCCTATTCTTATTAGCCAGGCCCCTATATTACCTGGACTAGGGGTCTGCAGTTTAGTTTGGGGTGGGTTTAGGGTTTAGGGATTTGGGGTTTGCCGGTCGGGGATCGTTTAGCTAAGCCTGCGAATGTGGGGTTTCACAGGCTTCATGGGTTTGGGGGGCAAAGTCGTTCGATTTGCAGGAAAGTGTGGTGACTACC
This sequence comes from Symbiodinium sp. CCMP2456, assembly GCA_905221635.1. Taxonomy (NCBI): domain Eukaryota; class Dinophyceae; order Suessiales; family Symbiodiniaceae; genus Symbiodinium; species Symbiodinium sp. CCMP2456. The sequence goes on along the minus strand of CAJNDV010019680.1, from coordinate 46,893 downwards.
TCCTATCCCAACTCTGAGCCAGGGTCGCTTTGTGTAGACAAGGGATCGGAATAAGTCGTGGCAATGTTCCCGTATAGTCCCCATCTACATATGGCACAGTATACCCCACTTAGTAATACTATTCCATTCCCGAATCCGAGAGGTTAGGGTTTAGGGTTTAGGTTTTTTTTTGGGTTTGGGGTTTAGGGGCACATTCGCTTGTCCTTGCCCGGGATAGAAAGCCTTGTCGCACGCCATCTAAACAACGAGACTTAATAACTTAGGGACTCCACGGGTGGGATGAACCCCTAAACCCTGAACCCTAAGGTTTAGGGTTTCGGGTTTCGAGGTGGGGTAATCCCAAGTAAGAGGCAAGGAATCGAAAAAGCCTACTTAGCTCCATGCCATTGTTTGAGGCTTCCGACATTCAAAAAACCTGAGCAAACGTCTTACCACTTGGGTATATTCTACTATATCTTACATGGCCCATGGGCGAGCTTTAAACTTTTTGGCCATACATACATATTTATATATGTATACACATCTATGCAGATAGATATATATATATATATGCATACATACACACACATATATCTATACACATACATATATATATATATGTGTGTATGTATATATATATATATGTATATATATATGTGTTATAGTATATACGTCTGTATGATGTACATTATATATAATACATATATACATATATATATATA
>CAJNDV010019680.1:14633-34331 GCA_905221635.1 Symbiodinium sp. CCMP2456 | reverse complement strand
GCTGCTGCTGCTGCTGCTGCTGCTGCTGCTGCTGCTGCTGCTGCTGCTGCTGCTATGGCTGCTATGGCTGCTATGGCTGCTGCTGCTGCTGCTGCTGCTGCTGCTGCTGCTGCTGCTGCTCTGGCTGCTGCTGCTGCTATGGCTGCTGCTGCTACTTGCTTCTTCTTGCTGCTACTGCTGCGACTGCTACTACTGATGCTACTGCTACTGCTACTGCTACTGCTACTGCTACTGCTACTGCTACTGCTACCGCTACTGCTACTGCTACTGCTACTGCTGCTACCGCCGCTACTGCTACTGCTACTGCTATTGCTGCTACTGCTGCTACTGCTGCTACTGCTACCGCTGCTGCTGCCACGGCTGCTGCTGCTCACTGCTGCTGCTGCTGCTGCTGCTGCTGCTGCTGCTGCTACGGCTACTGCTGCTACTGCTACTGCTGCTGCTACTGCTGCCACTGCTGCTACCACTGCTGCTGCTACTGCAGCTACTGCTGCTGCTGCTGCTGCTGCTACTGCCGCTGCTGCTACTACTGATGCTAGTGCTACTGCTGCTGCTGCTGCTGCTGCTGCTGCTACTGCTGCTGCTACAATTGCTGCTAATGATACTGCTACTGCTGTTACTACTACTGCTGGTACTAGCGCTACCACTGCTGCTGCTGCTACTGCTACTGGCACTGCTATTGCCAGTGCTGCTACTGCTGCTACTGCCGCTACTGCTGTTGCCACTGCTGCTGCTGCTACTACCACTGCTGCTACTGCTACTGCTACTGCTGCTACTACGGCTGGTGTACTACCGCTACCACTGCTGCTGCTACTGCTACTGCTAGTGCTGCTGCTACTACTGCTGCTACTGCCGCTACTGCCGCTACCACTGCTGCTGCTACTGCTGCTGCTGCTGCTGCTACTGCTGCCGCCGCTACTGTGGCTACCACTACGACTACTGCTTGTCGTGCAATCCTTGGAACAGGCCCGGCCAGATCGTCTCAGAATCGACCGGTACATGGTGGCCGGCTTAAAGGAACCCTTAAGTGGTTTAGGGTTTAGGGTTAAGGGTCAGAATCCAAAGAAGAACCCTTAACGGAGCCCTTAAAGGCACCCCTAACGGAGCCTTAAAGACAACCGTGAAAGGAACCCTAAAGAGAACTCTAAAAGGAACCATGAAAGGAAGCCTTAAAGGAGCCCTTAAAGGAAGCCTCGAAGGATGCCAACAAGCTTCTGCTGTTGCGAATCTGGGGGGTTCAATCGTGGGGCCTGAAGAAGTAGACTAGGGTCCAGTTTAGGGTTTAGGGTTTGCACTGCATGTAGAAGACGGAAGCCCGAGGAATAATGTCGGCAGTTTTTCGGGCTTCTATATGAGCCTTTTCATGCAGGATTTTGGGTTTCCCGTGTTCAGGCTTCCATGCCGACTTTGTCGTAGCAGTCTGTGCTTTGCCTGGGCTCTCTCTAAGGATTTTACTTTAAGTTACTATAGTAGGTTAGCAGAACAATGATTCATATGGGTTTCCTTGCTGTGGAAGCTTAATTTAGGTCCTAAGCCCTAAACCCTAAACCCTAAACAGAACGCAGACTCAGGTGGATATCCGCAGCCACTGTCTGAGCCCAAGCTTCAAGTGGTTCTGTTGGGCAGTTCACTTGGGTTTCGGGTTTAGGGTTTAGGGATTGTGGTGCGTGTACATGCGGGAATATTGGTGAGTGTGCACTTTGGGTGATGCGGTGCGGGTACTAGTGTTAAACACCCACACTGTATTTCCGGTCGATGCGCGCCGGGTGTACCAGCAGAGTGAGGTTCTTGCAGACTTCGCATTCCTTATGGCATAGGTGAGACAGTTGAGGCATCGCAGAAGTTAGATGGTCCTAAACCCTAAACTCTATGCCATTTCCGCATATATACTTGGAGGTTCATGGGTAGTTATAAGTGGGGTTATAATTAGGGTAACTGTAGTTATAGCCCATATTAGGGGACTTATAACCCTACTTATAACTACCCATGAACCTCCAAGTATGGCCCTCGTCCCAAAGACAGGTTTCCTCCCTTAGCCCCCAATCCCCAAGCCCGAAGCCTTGAATTCTGAGCCCTGCACCGCCCTCCGGGCCTTGTATTCTGCCAAAAGCCCCTAACAAAGAAGCCAGCGGCCGGAAGGGTTTAGGGTTTAGGGTTTAGGGTTTAGGGCTTAGGGTTTAGGGTTGCTTTACCGTAATCCCTCCAACCCTAAGCCCTAAGCCTTATATAACTCTACCGTAGTACCTCCCAAAACCCTATTTTCGGTTGAGGCGCGTTAAATCCTGTCAACCTTTACAGTGTTACAGGGACCCTTCATAGGGGCTATAACGAACCCTTCCTAAACCGAAAACCGCGCAGAATCCCAGTCAATCCTGGAAACACAATTTTCCTAGTATAGGCCCTACTTGGGGGTACCCTAGTATGGGCCCCACTTGGAGGATACATGGGACTTTAATTGATTGGGGTTTCGTATTTGACAACTATAGTTGCTTTATCTATTAACCCTAGTTACTAAGTCCCACGATCCTTTTTGCAAAGGCAAAGCCCTAAAAACCTTAAACCCTAAACCCTAAACCCTAAACCCTAAACCCTAACCCTAAACCCCAAAGCCTGATTGCAAGGCAATGGTCGGCCTGGCCGTGGTGCACAGAAATGGGGAGTTCAGAGGGCGCGACCTCCCTGAGGGTTCAGGGCTTCGCATGTTAGGGCTTCGGGGTGTAGTGGTGTAGGGTTTAGAGTTTAGGGTTTAGTAAAGGGTGTAGGGTTTAGAGTTTAGAGTTTGGGGTGTAGGGTTTAGAGTTTAGGGTTTAGGGTGTAGAGTTTGCGGAGGGTTTGGAGTTGACAAGTTGAGGGCTTTGGGGTTGAGCGTCCAAGGGTTGGAGGGTCCATGGCTTTACGGGTTCCGGGTTCAGGGTTTAGGGGTTTAGGTTTCAGGGACTTTGCTTTTCCGTAAAATGAAAGGGGCCCTTCATTAATTTAATCATTAACCCGAAGCCCTAAGCCCTACATCCTTAACCCTCAAAAGGGAGTCTTTCAAGAGGGGGTTCCAAGAATCGCGCACTCGGCGAAGGGATCTTCTTTTAGAGGGTATATATATATATATATGTATGCGTATACACATACTTAGTCTGTATATATATATATACACATACATACATACCTACATACATACATACATACATACATATATATATATATATATATATATGAATATAGATGTAAACAAATAGATGGATAATTAGATAAATAAATAAATAAATAAGTAAATAGACATATATATATATATATATGTGTATATAGGTCTATGTATATGTACATGTACATGTACAGGTGAATGTATATGTGTATGCATGTGTATGTGTATATATATATATATACAGAAGTGTATATGTATATGTATATGTATATACACATATATAGAAAGAGCTTTGACAAATTTGAATGAGAATAGTTTCACAGGCTTCTGCGATTTGTACAGGGCTTGATGTATGGGCCTAAGTGTATAGAATAGGGTTTTGGGAAGCCCCGAGCCCTTTCGGCCTTAAACCCTAAAGCCAACCCCGAGCCCCTACACCCCAAAGCCTTTAAAAACCCTAAGCCCCAACCCAGAGAGCCCAATACCCCTTAGTTACTTAGAGGATCATGGGACGAAGTAATTAGGGCTATAGCTCAGGCAACCATACTTATCATTATTTATAATTAACCCCACTTAAGGTACTTATAACCCTACTTGCTTAGTCCCATGATCCTCCAAGTACCGTCATAGGAGCCTTATAGAAGGTCTATATACCTTATGGAAGCCTTATAGAAGCCCTAGAAACCCTAAACTCCCCACCTGTAGTTTCCTTTAAACAGGGGGGCCCTGCGCACCAGGTCCTGGCCTCAAAATGGAGCTGATGCAGGCGGACCCCGACATGCCTCAAACTGCTTGAAATTGAGTTTCGGGTTTACTTGGAAGTTCATGGCTAGTTATAAGTGGGGTTATAAGTCCCTTAATGTGGGCTATAACTATAGTTCCCTTACTTATAACTCCACTTACAACTACCCATGAACCTCCAAGTAGGGCTTGAAACTACTTGAATTTGAGTACCGCCCCTGTCTGTAACAGCTAAGGGGTACACCCGCGTCGCCTTCGTCGTCGTCGTCGTCATCATGGTGGTGCTACTTTTCAGTTGCAACAGCAGTACATGATGATACTCATGACAATTTACCTACCAGTTGGCTCCACATGACAAGCTGAACATCATAGCCGAAATCCACACAACCCCGATACAACGGTGATGATGGTCCTTCTTGGTCCAAAACTTCTGCTGGTGACGTTGGTAGTGACGGTGATGATGATAATTGCGATGATGATGATGATGATGATGATGGTGATGATGATGATGATGGTGATGACGATGATGATGATGATGATGATGGTCATGGTCCTGGCGCGGACAAAGCAGTCCTTTGCAGTCAAAGGTGCTGTGCTTGTATCATTCACTGCTCATGATGGCGCAGCTGACGACGTGAAGATGGGCAAGTGACACCGACCGTAATTCAGAATCTACGGCTGACAGCAGTTACTCTTGTAGTAAAGTACCTTTTGGAGCAAGGGACGTGTTCCCTGCTGCAGGAAACTTAGACAAACCCTGAGTCCTAAACCTGTCCTTCAACACGAACACCCCTAAACGTTGGCCCTAAACCCTAAACCCTACACCATGAAAAATAGACTCTAAGCCTTAAGCCCTGTGGGAAGGAAGCTGTTGGACCAAGCAAGCGCGCCTGGCCAGGGCCTTAACACCCAAAGGATACTTCAGAGGGCTCAAACCTCGTCAGTATGCAGTACCCCTTAGATGGCATTGGGTTTAGGGTTTAGGGTATATTCCTTACTCAGGGGGCATCGGGCTCTGTGAGTGGGATCTGCCATCTCTGTCAGTGCGTATCTGTGTCGCCACGGCTTGCTTCGAAGAGGCCCGATGGTGGCGCAGAGGTGCGTCTTGAAGCGGGGTTTAGGGCTTAGGGTTCCCGGCATTAGGGTTCGGAAACATCTTAGGTTGTTTGACATCAATCTGAAGCTTCATGCCTCTGGAAAAATCCAGCCATCAGCTGCAAAAACTGGATTTCGATTCCTATACAGCCCTTCCTGAACAGAAAGCGTGGGACCCTAATATGAGACTCTAAACAGAGAATTCTCGGTGTAACGACCAGCAATACAGGATCCTTAGCCAGCTAGCTTATCAAATCATTGTACAAGCTTTATAAAGCCCCTATGCGAGAAGACCCCTTAAACCCTAAACCCTAAACCCTAAACCAGGCAAGTCCCGGTGAAGGAGTCGAAAGAACGTGCTTTAGGGTGTAGGGCTTAAGCAGCCGCCATATCGTCCCGGAGCCCTGGACCCTAAACTTTAGGGCTTAGGGACGAGATGAAAGCTTCTTAAGCCCTAACCCTAGACCGTCTCCGCGGCTTCCCTACTTAGAGAATCATGGGACTTAGTGATTAGGGTTATAACTCCGGTAACCATACTTATAAGTATGTATAACCCCACTTAAGGTACTTACAACCCTGCTTGCTAAGTCCCATGATCCTCCAAGTCAAACCCTAAACCCCTACAGCCCTAAACCCTAAACCCTAAACCCTAAACCCTAAACCCTAAAACCCTAAACCCTAAACCCCAAGCCCTGAAGCCCTGAACCCTAAACCGTCTCCGTGGCTCTCTGTGACTCTCTGTGCAGGCGGCCTCTGCGGCAAAGCGCGTCTGCACTAAGCAGGCGCGCAGCAGCGAGCCTTGTCCTGGCGACTCCCAGGGTTTAGGGTTTAGGGTTGAGGGTTTAGGGTTTAGGGTTTGGGGTTTAGGCTTTAGGGTTTGGGGTAATATACCTTAACTCATATTTCAGGGCGTCTATGATAGTGTAAGGTAGATTTCTTTATTGATGGGGTTTTTGGTAGACCCCTACTTGAAGGATCGTGGGACTTCAGCGGGCTCAATATCTTAGTTGGCGGCTTCTGTTTAGTAATCAGTAAGGTAGCTTTCTTTATGGCTTAATATTTGAGTGGTTTAGGGTTTCGGGTTTAGGGTTTCTTCTGCCTTCATTCGCAGCCTTCAGGGAGGCACATGCAGCAGGCCGTCGCCTTTCGCGGTGCCTGCGCTCACAACCCCGGTTCCGAACTCAAGCCCAGAGGCTAAACCCAGAAAGCCTTTATAGTGAACCCCAGAATATTGGAACACGGATTAAGGATGGTTAAGTGTCTTCTGCTCTACTTTACCTTAAGGGCATGAGGATAATAATGTTCCAACTTTCTGGCTTCTACTATAAACCCCCAGACCCAGACAACCCTTAAACCCCCAAACCCTAAAACCCTAAAGTTCACATCATAGTATAGTAACCCTTAGAAGAACGCTTGAGGGAATCCTAGAACCCAACAGCTAAACCGAAACCCTAAACCCTCAACCAAAAACCCTAAACCCCAAACCAAAAATCCTGAACCCTGAACCCCAAAGCCGAAAAACCCAAAACCCACAAGCCCCAAGCCCAAAAACCCAACACCCAGAAGTCCAAAGCCTACAAACCCGCAAGCTACAGCCCCAAAGCCCAAAGCCCAAAACCCCTGTAGATCCCTTATAGTTCCCCTTACAAGAACCCCTATAGTACCCTCATAGGAACCCGAAGCCGTAAATCCCTAAACCCCTAAACCCCTAACCCCCTAAACCCCCTAAACCCTAAACCCCTAACCCCCTAAACCCCCTAAACCCTTAACCCCAAACCCCCAAGCCCCTAAACCCAAAACCCAAAGCCACTCCTTTAGCCCAAAACCATAAACCCTAAACCCTAAGACCTAAACCCCAAAACCCAAACCCTCAACCCTAAGCCCAAAACCTCCTAAAAATTTCAAAACCCAAAACCACTCCCTTAGCCCAAAACCCTAAACCCTAAACCCCAAACCCTCAACCCTAAACCCCAAACCCCAAAACCCAAACCCCAAACCCTAAACCCTAAACCCTAAAAACCCTTAAAGCCAGGTTCTGAACACGCGCAAGCGAGGCCGAGAGCAGGAAGTCGCAGCCTTTCAGAGCTGATCGCGGATCCAAGCCGCAGTGAAAGGATCATGGGACTTAGCAGCTAAGCCCTCAACCCTAAACCCTAAACCCTAACCTACTTAAAGGTTCAGTCATAAGGTTCCTTGAGGGGTTCTATAGGGTTTAGGGTTTAGGGGCTAGGGTTTAGGGTCGTTATAACCCTACTTAAAGTTCAGGGACCAACACTTTTGCTCTTTTACTGTCCCTGAATACTCAGCAGGCCTCATCTCCATTGTCAAGCCCCTGTACTACACCCTTTAAAAGCCCTACTTGGAGTTTCATGGGTAGTTATAAGTGTGGTTAGAAGTAGGGTAGCTATAGTATTAGCCCATATTAGGGGACTGATAACCCTACTTAAAACTGCCCATGAACCTCCAAGTAAGCCCCAAGCCCTAAGCCCTAAGCCCTAAGCCCTAAACCCTAAGCCCTAAACCCTAAGCCCTAAACCCTAAGCCCTAAACCCTAAGCCCTAAGCCTTAAACCCTACAGCCCTAAGCCCTAAAGCCTAAGTTCCTTAAGCAGGGTTGAGGGTTCAAGGGAAAGGATCCTCGGCCCCTCAAACGGTTTAGGGTTTAGGGTTTAGGGTTTAGGGTTTAGGGTTTAGGGTTTAGGAGGCTTGGGGCTTCGAGTTTACTTGTGGCCCGAAAGACCTAAGGAAGTATGTATGGTATTATGGTTTCTATACAACGTATAGAAACCATAAGAAGGAACCCTGAGGAGGTCGGTCTTTTCGGCTACAGGTAGTCTGTAGGGTTTACGGGTTTAGGTTTCATAAGGCTTAGCATGTAGGGTTCATGTATTATGATAAGGGATCTATCAGAGAGAGGGCTTGCCACTTAAAGGGTCATGAAACTTAATAGCTTAAATCGGCTCCTTCAAGGGTTCCGTAAGAAGGGTTCTGTAATTAGGGGCTTAAGGCAAAAAGGTGCATGGAACTTCGCAACTAGGGTTAGTTCTAAAGCTGAACCCCAGCCAAGCCTTACTTACCCGGTCCCTTGATCCTCCAAGTAGTGTAATGTAGGAATCTACAGTAGATGGTGCGCCGTGCTGCCTCCGGGAATCTCCAGCAAACAAACATAGAGTAGATGTGTTAGACACTTAGCAACTGCAAGTTTCAGCTTTCTGTGCCCAGAGAGCCCAATACCCCTTAATTAAGGAATATACCTTAAACTTTAGGGACCTTAATATTATGATTTAAGGTAAGGGGTATTGGGCTCTCTGGGTGTAGGATGAAGAGTTTATGTCAGGCACCTGAACATCATGGGACTCCTCCATTGCCGGATGTCTCAGTTCCCCAGAAGTACTCTTGTGCCCTTTTTTCAAAGAGCCATAACGAGGGTATCCCTGGTATCCAGAGACCCTAAACCCTAAACCTTAAACCCTGAACCCCAAACCCTAAACCCCAAACCCTAAACCCTACATTCCCGGATGTGGCAGCGAAGGGTTCGGCTCTGTGAGACGTGGGCCGTCGTCGTCAGAGCCGGGAGTCGGATGCCGAGTCACTCGACGAACTCGCTGTTTTGCTTAATGTAGTGGGCCTAACTAAAGTGTAGAATGCGGTTTAGGGTTTAGGGACTAATGTAGGGGACTAACTAACTTCCCAATACTATTTTTTTGTTATAATTATAGTATAGTGGGCCCCAGAACTCTATTCTAATTATTAAGCTAGAAGGGTTTTGCAAGGGCTGGATATGGGTTTAGGGTTTTGGAGGCTCTGTAATGGGTTTGACAAGGGTTTTACGCGGGTTTGGGGTCTAGTTCTCAGGGTTTTAGGGTGCAAGTGCGAACAGCGTGAGTCCAATCAGGAACGAAGATGGGATGCGAGTGCTTGGAAAAGGAACGACCGTGCGGCTCGGGGTGGGACGTTCAAAGTTTTGGGTATACGATTGCTGTGCGGGTATGGCATGCCCTAGAAGGACACACCTTGCAATGTTGCCGCTGCTGGTTCAGTTCACATCAAGCTGCTGCCGCAAGGAGCATGCGTTTCTATCTTGTTGTAAATTCCTCGGAATGCTGCGGCTGCTGCTGCTGCTGCTGCTGCTGCTGCTGCTGCTGCTGCTGGTTGTATAAGCACATCTGTCACCACTATCACGATAGCCAGTACTGTAGCTCCCCTTCGCCAGGCCCTGCAAGAGCAAGCAGTCAGCGCTGACGACCCAGATTCCGAACGCTCAGTTCGTTGAAAGTCCCTCAGCCCCAGGCAAAGCATCGCCCTCCCAACCCTAAACCCTAAACCCTGAGCCCTAAACCCTAAACCCTGGGCCATAAACCCTAAACCCTAAACCCTGAACCCAAAGCACGACACACTGAAGTGGATGATGAGCCAGAGATAGTCGACTGAGTGCTTTTACTGTACTTAGAGTGCACGCTCCTGTGGGCGAGCCTCTTGGACCTCATGCGAGAGAAAGGGGGCTGCTGCATTTCAAAAAAAACAAACCCTAAACCCTAAACCCCCAAACCCATAAACCCAAACCTCAAATCCCAAAATCCAAACTCCCCGGGACGCCGCAGCGGTTTCAGGGGGCTCTAGTGGACGTGAGTTCGCCCGGAGTGGCCGCGGATCCAATGCAGAGCCCTGGCAAGCCCAGCTTCTGTAGGGGCCATAATAATAATTAAAACAGGGTTGCTTTCAGGGGTTCTGTAAGGGCTACTATAAGGGTTCAACAGGGGTTTCTTTCAAGGGATCTATAAGGGCTACTATAAGGGTTCTCATATATGGGGCCATAATACTTTCAACAGGGTTTCTTTCAGGGGTTCTACAATCGCTACTCTAAGGGTTCTGATATAGGGGCCAAAATGCTGGAATGCGTAATCATATGAAGGAAGCCTCAGACTACAACAGCGTAGGTCCCAAGCAGTGAACGAGCACCTAGCAGTCCCACATATGCGCCGTGAGGCTCCGAAGACCAGGCTTACCGACATGCCCTCCCTAGAGAAACCAAGGCAGGCAGTTTGACAAAACGGATATGACCCTCAAAAATTGGCACGTTTGCCTTGCTTAAGGTACTTGTAGCTTGGTTGCTCTAGGTAGACTTAAACTCTCAGAACTACCGTGAACCCTACTCCCTCAACGGCCCTGTAAACTCTGCACCTTCAAACCCAACTACGCCAGGCCCCACGAGCCTCGCCCACAAGACCCCCATCCCAAACCCTCGTGAATCACTGTTTAGGGTTTAGGGTTTAGGGTTTGGGATGTTCAAGGGACTAAAGAAGGACCCTTAAAGGGACCCTTGGGGTTATATAGGGGCTTTATGAGACTACACATAAGGGTTATATAGGGTATTAGGATTCGGGGTCCCTTCTAGGGGTCCCTCCTATTGTTCCTTAAGATGTCGTCAGCCCAAGACCCGGTCCCTGTCCTCAGGAATGTCACTGCCTTGGGGCTGGCATCTCAGCTTTCTGCGAGAATTGAAGCCGCGTTGCGGGGAGTCAAAAACATGCTCTGTTCTGTTTTGACGTGTTCTGTGGCAGCACCAGGTTATGCTTATAGTTCTACCCTAAGCTCTAAACCCCAGACTTAAACTCTAAACCCCATTTCATAGCTCAGCTTTTGCCTGTAACAGCTAGTGATACAGTGTCTTATCAAATTGTATTGGAAGCTCATTTGCCGTAAACCCTGAACTCTAAAGCCTGAAATCTAGGCCGCGAGCGCGACCTAGTCGCGAAGCAGCCCGCGATCGATCAGAGAGCCGCTTAGGCACATCACTGCAGAGGGTGAAGCCTCTGCAGTCTCTCCTCCTCGGCAGTCACCAATGACGACTCCCAGACCCTAAAACTTCATATCCAAGCCGTTTGCGACCCAAAATCCAAAATCCAGAAACCAAAACCCAAAATTCATAACCCAAATCCAAAATCAGAACCCAAAAGTCCAAAACCCAAAATCAAATCCGAAACCCAAAATGGTAAATCCAACAGGGATTTTGGGAGCCGAGTTCATCTTTCCAAGTGGTGAGCCGGACAAAGCATCCGCCTCCAACACACCCTGCCCACTGATAAGAAAAGCAACGGACTAGCCGAGCGGACGGTAGCGTGGATCAAGGGTCGCATACGCACGTTGATCAGGTCTTGGGCAGCTGAGGCCCGCAACCGGAAGGGTCTCAGCCTGCTTTACCCGAAGGGCATGTACTGATAACTGACCAGGCCAACCTGGTGGCATCTGGGAAAGACCAAAACGAGTCCACTCCCCCTGTGGGGTGTTCCCTTGAAAAGTGTGTGGATTCACTTTCCACGGCGTCTGCACTGAAAGGTATTTCCCCTCTAACACAACTATCTGCACTAGGGCCCTAAAACAGATCCTGGCTCAGCGGGGCCTCTGGTGCAACAGGCACCTCGGACGGCTCGTAGTCCTCAGGTTTCATATCATCCATGGCCTCTGTATGGTTCGGACCTGCAAGGTCTGAGATCCCATCACATGCAGAAGCACCATCAACGGCAGACTTAGGCACTCTGAGGGCTCTTACCAAAGCATAACGAAGATGGCAGTTTCCGAAAACACTCAGCAAGTGCTCACGCCAACGATCTAAGTCCACTTGACCTTGGTCACCGACCTTGTGGATCGCTACCTTTTGGTGGCCTTCGCCTCGGGTTCCAGCTCCTCCTCCTGATCCTCATGCGGAGGCTGCACATCGGCCAAATCCCTCGGGCGGGAGATCTTACTATGCAACTCCTAGCACGAACAAGTGGACGGTTGGCCCTTCAAAGCACGGATCTCCTTACGGAAACCTGGAGTCCCGTGCCCCCGGTAAAAACTTACTTGCAAAGGTCCCGTGGCTTACTCTTATCCTCGTCTACTGTTATCTTCGTCGTTCCCGACCAAGTTGCAAAGCTTGCTTCCAACTCCTGGACGATTTCTGGATGCTCAGCCAGGTAGGGCACTCCGGCCCCACGGATCGCAGAAGCGAGCGACCAAAGGAACATTCCTTGAGAGGGAGCCCTGCCTTAGCACCGCTCTGGTTGCGAGGGGACGCCAAGATCACAGCTACCTTACCCACCGAAGCAGCCCATAGCAAGGCCTTAGGCTTAGAGTGACAAGTCCCATCCCTTGCCCCTTTTCCCTAGCACATCAACACAAAGTAGCGACATACCCCTTGCTTGGCACCGCTCTGCAATCGGATGGGCAGATGCACTAACATCGATCGGACGACAGGAGCGTCCTCCGAGCCGCCCTCTTCAACGGTAGGCCCTTTATCACTGCCTTGCCTTCATCAGCCCTAGCTCCAGGTATGGCTTCGGCCATCGTGGCCACGTCATCTGGCACGGTCCTTAGGTAAGGCTGAACCATCACCGCACACAAAGCATCTCGGCATGTTCCTGTGGCGGCAAACCTCCGGAGTGCTTCAGTGGGGTCAAAGCTCTAGCTCATAAACTCTAATTGGCATTCTAGGTTCTGCTCCCCTGGCGGAAACCATCCAAACTTGAAGCTTCCAATTCCGTTATCAATTGTAGCGCTTGCTGCTCTTGCGCATACTGGCTAGTGGTACCCGACACACCAGTGTGCAGGGTCTTATCAGCAGACGCAGTTCTTGCATCTCGGCCAAGGTTACCGGCGCCTTCTCCAGATCAGTCAAACCCGCTTCATACGGGGTCACTGCATGGGTGGCCCCGCTGTCAAGCAGAGCAACTAACCTCACCTGGCGGTCGGCACATCTTTGCTTCATATTTTTCAACTGAAGCTCGTAAGACTCTTTGCTGAGCAACCATATCGGTTAAAAAACCATCTTCACCCATTCTGTCAGCGCGGCGCGTGCTAATCTCAGGGTTCCCGGCCATTGCTCGCAAGGACCCCAGCTCGCGGGAGGCTTTGACGCTGGAGGAACTGGGGCCCCTGAGATCGGGATTCAGGCTTGGCGAAGGAATGGCCTGTTGGAGAAACCGGGCTGCGTCCGCCAACATGCTCTTAATCTGCTGCTGATTCACGTCACCGCCCTGAGGCCGTGGGGGGCGCTTGAGTTCTTTCGGGAGTACTCTCTTAGGGTTCTGAGTGGCCTTACTCTCAGCCTTTGAGCCTGCCTTGCACTTGCGTCCTTGCGCCGCAAGTCTTGCGTTGAGCTGCCTTCTCCGTGACTAAAGGCGGCCCAGTTGTGTTCATACGTACATGTCGCGCCTTTCTTACACCCATTATTTCCCAAGTAGAAGAAGCAAGGAGGCTTAGTCCTTCATGGGCTCTCAGCTGCGCCTGCCGGCTTCACGGCGTTCGGGGCATTGGGTGAACCCTTAGGCACCTGTGGGGCCTTGAGGTGGCGGAGTCGGTTGCAGACCTTCCACACCTTTGTCCTTGGCTGAGGCTTGTGCTGCTGACTCCTTATCTCCTCCCTTGGTTTTATCCCCTCGGTGGGTCATCGACTCCAATTTACTAAGCGTCTGCACTCGAAGCTTCGTCACCTTGGTGTCATCTGGAGTTATATCCACTTGAAGAGTAGCCCTTGTAAGACTTAATCCTGAGTGCAACCTCTGGATGCTGAGTGAGAACCCGTTTGGTGGCCTTCGTGAGGGCACGGACCTGTATTGTACGGTCCGGGAGCGCGCCGCCCAGCTCGGTCATCCGAGCGCACTGCCGCTTCCATCTTCGAAGGATATCTACGGTTTCTTGAACGGTAGTTCCTGCTAGGGGGATCTGAGATATGCTTAAAACCCTGTTCCCGTTCCATGAGCATCCCGGGCCCATCGATGATGAACAGTCTGTTCACCAATGCCAGCAACCCCGAAGTTCTCGAAGCGCTAATCTCTTCTCTCACGTCTTGCGGGGCTGCAACTATGATCATCGTCTCTCATCCACTTCCCCTGCTTCAGCTCGGTCGAGGGGTCAGGCTTCGCGATTAATCGGGCGAGGGGGTCCATGCGAAGATAACCCTTGGCTTCACCCACCCTTCGTTGCTAGAGTTCTACTGACGTGTCAGATACATCAGCTAAGTCGGCATTTGTGGCGTGCAACCAATCCGCGAACGCCAGTGAAGACTCCGGCTTTATCACCTCATACTTACCTTGGAACTGGCCAACTCAAAAACGACATTTGTAGCTGAGCCATACCCGTAAGCGTTGGCAGCCACCTTAGGTTCGCCCGCCGCTGCTTCTGCGGCTGTGGCGAAGCGCTTCCGCGAGCTGCTGGGAAGCAAAGCTTTCGATGTCCTGGGCCGCCTGGCGCTCCACCTGCCACCCGCTGCTCCGCCTGCATACAAGTGGCTCCAGTTCGGAAGGCCTGCCAATGATTTGGGGTGGCGGCACTTCATGCGGCGGGGGAGCCAGTCGGGGGAAGAATTCGCAGCGTGCGGTCCAGCCAGTCGTAAGGCGTTCAGGGTCTTGAGACTCGGAGACGACGTCGCCCGACACTGGAACCTGAGTCTCGGCTGGAACGTGCGGCAAGGCGGGAGGTTGGGGCTCATGCAGGGCGGTAGCGTTCACAGGTCGTGCAGGTCCTGGAACTACATCCAGCTGCACGCTGTGGGGGGGGCACCTCCAACGGCACTCTACACCGAGTACACAGGTGCATTCCGCCGAAATTCCTCAAGCATTAAGAAGTTGGGCCTCAACCATTAGGGGATGACTGGGCAGTGGAGGTACACAGTCCTTAGGTCCTGTTCACATTTCATACTTGGCATGGCCTGAAATTCCAAGGCCGGAGGATGCACGGAAGATTCACGTGGAGGAGGTGGTGAGGGACCCAAATCCAAGGTCGAGGAAGGCCTGGCTGACCCATCAAGAAACCCGCCAGCCAGAGCTTCAGGCTCTTGTTTTTCTATGGACAAAGCCCTAAGTCGTCTGCTCTCCTCGTCCCTCAGAGCCATAAGCTCCACTTCGGCCTGCGCGTCGCTCGACGACGTAGACGGCGGTTTCGGGGTGCGAGGTATAAACTGCCTCATCGCCAGGACAAAACAGCGGGGCACTCGAGTGCAACCTCTGCATCCTTTCCAAAGCTTGCGGCTCAAACAGCAGGGTTGCCGGGGTCTGAGCCTCCATAGGTGGGGCTTGTGGTCTTCCTGCCGACGATCTGACAGAGGCATACTCCACACTGTCTCGGAGCCTGGAGTGTCAGGGCCCGATCGCCCCGTTCCGCTCTGCACTCCCCTCAATACTCCAGAGAAAGCTCCTCCCGCTCCCGAAGTCTGCGCATGTCCTTCGCTCCGGAGCACTAGAAAAGTCGAAGGTGTCGGAGATGGGCCGGCCATCAGTGCCGGGTCCATCGTACTTCCAGCACGGGCCTGCATCCTCACTTCCCCGACTAGGTCCTGGACACCACGAAAAGGGGGGTGTGTCCCATTCATCACAGGATTTCGAGCATCCTCACCTCTCCGCGCTGCAGCCGCGCTTGGGCCCTGTTGATCTGCTGGGAAATCGTGGTCGCTGGGATTATTATTATGTCCAGCAGTGGCCATGCTAATTTTCTTTATGTCTCTATATCGTTCCAAAAACACCAGAAAAGACACAGATCAGAAAGCCACGGCGCTCACCTGCTACGGATCTTATTTGCGCAATACAGCAAAGTGGTCTACATTGTCCTCCAGACTAACTCATGTCCAATTGCTGTTCGGATGGAGCTCTGCTCCACTTCAGCCTCATCGGCTTCGGAGCGTCATCCTGGCAGCGAGGTTTTTCAACAAACCTTGAAAGGAACTTTACTTACAACCCACTCATAACTATCCCTAAACCCTAAAACCCTATAGAACCCTAAAAGGAACCCCACTGTTCACTTCCCTAAACCCTAAATCCTCTAGAACCCTGAAAGGAACCCCACCTATAGCTACGTGCGTGCAAGGCCAAAGAACCCGTGGACAGCCAACCTGCTAAGTGCGCCGGGGCCCTGGGCTTCTGGGCCTTGGCGTTTGGGTTTGGGTTTCGGGTTTAGGGCTCAGGGTTTTAAAATTTTAGGGCTTAGCGGTTTAGGGTTTTGGGTGTAGGGGTTAAGGTTTAAAGGGTTCAGGGTTCAGGGTGTTCTTGTTTGATCTCATCGGTCTTTGAAGGGGTTGCCAAGGTTTTCTAGGGTTGTGTTTGGGATGTGTTGACTTTGTATTGTCGGTAGGGTTTAGGATTTAGGGTTTAGGGGTTTAGGGGTTACGGCACTGCCGGTTTGTTTCAGCGTTTTAGGGTTTAGATGCGTCGTTTTGCTGGATGGTGAACAATCAGCATCTGATGTCAGATTCTTCGCAGGCGACGGTGGTCAATCTTTGTGTAACGACGATTACTATAGCATAGCATGCTAGACGACCTGCAAGGTGGTTTGGTTTAGATTCGCACATTATAGCATCTGCGAGTGCTGGATGGCCCTGTTGCCTGGCAGAAAGCAACCAAACTGAATTGTGAATGCTCCCTATTTCCTCTGAGAAGCAGAGGCAGGTTGTGTATGCTTAGGGGATGTCCGGGACGCTTTTCTGCTGGAAGCAAGCCTGACATCTGAAATCTGTGATCTCTTGCTTTTTGGGCTTGAACACAGAACCAAACAACCCGAAACTCGAAGCTTTCAACACCAACATAAATAAATACCCCTGAAACCCACAAACACCTCTAAGCCCCTGCACTCCGAAATCCCTAGAAACACCAAAACCCCCAACACACTTCACACCACAAGCCCTCTGTGTTTCAGGGGTCAGGTAGTATCAGGGAGACCCCTTGAAACGGATCCTTCCCAACCCCACTTCTGGGCCTGATCCTAAACCCTTTTGACCCCTTGTAAATCCCTACAACCCTATGATACAGACCCTGTTGGACTTTGTTAGGCCCTCAACCCTAAAACCCTAAACCCGAAACCCCCCAAACCCTAAGCCCTAAAACCCTAAACCGTAAACCCAACCCCAAAGGACACCATTAGAGCCTGAAGCCTTGAAGTCTCAAACCACAAACCGTCTGTGTTGTGTTTGTTGTCTGCGCCTGAATAATGACCAATACTATTTTGGGGGTTGCTTAGGATAATTAGATTTGGGTTTTGGGGTTCCTTATGATAATTAAAATAGGGTTTTGGGGGTTCCTTATGATAATTAGAGTATAATGGGCCCCCAAACCCTATTCTAGCTCGCCCCTTTTTTACGAGGCTGGGTATCATGCATTTCACCAACGAGGAGATCAAGGAGGTTCCTTCGGAAGGGTTGTGGGGTTTGGGGTCTGGGATTTAGGGGTTTCTGGTTGGTGTTTAAGGTTTAGGGGGGGTTTTGCGGTTAGGGTTTGGGTTGGTGTTGAGATGATGATGACGTTTTCTGGGGTGTCTTCTGACTTTGGTTGGTTTTTGCCTCAGTAATTAAAGTTTGGGTCTTTCTGTTCCTTCTCCTAACAGGACCTTCTCCTAACAGGACGGCTAACATGTAAACTTTCAGGATGGGTTCAGAAGTACGCAAGTCCTGGGATTCATGGCGCAGAACAATTTGGTTCCCAGTGCCCTCAGAAAGTGAAAGCAAATCCAGCACGTGACCACTTGGGCTCCATTGAATCCCTTTCCTGGTCCGGAATGGCTGTTACAGTCTCAACATGCCAGAATGTTTGGGCTTTTTTTGCACATTGTGGGCACGGCAGGGCTTGATACGCCCCTGTGCCGCTGTTCATATCACGTCAGATGGTAGCATAGCATAGCGTAGCATAGCATAGCTTAACATATTATGTCATACCATACCACGTCAAGTCAACTCAAGTCATGTCATATCCTGACCCATCATTTCACGACAGCTCATGTCCTGCCATACCATAGCATATAACATCATATCCTATCATAACATAACATATCTTGCTATGTCATGTCAGACCAAGCTATAGCATGCCATAGCATATCATATTAAGCCAAGTTATAAATGGCATGCCATGTCGTGTCAGATCATGTCATATCGCACTCTCTATGTCAAAGTACGTCCTTACCACAACAAGGTTTAGGTGCCCACTGACAAGCTTTCCAACCACAACGACAAGCTTTATTCTTACACTAACAGGGGTTTAGGCTCAACTGTGCTCGTGTGGAGTTGAGTTGAGAACTTTGAGAACCTAATCGATCATGCACACGGTCAGGATGCAACTCTGCTTCATTACGTGTGCTTCTGTAAGCGGGAATCACCATTTTGCCGCTTTCACAGCCCAAATTCTCCAAAATAGTGATTCTGCCACGTGTAAGCAAAGCAACGCGTGGGAATCACCATTTTGACATTTTTAAGGCTCAAATCTTCCAAAGTGGTGATTCCGCGGCGTGTTTGGGGAGGGCGTGCGGGAATGTTCGAAACAAGGTCTCCTCTCCAGTAAGCGGGGGCGAAGCAGACATGTTCCGATATGCGCCCCTTTGTAATCCGCCCATACGCATGCAGACGAGTTTTTCTTGTCTATGCGACACTTCACATGCATACATGCATACATGCATACATGCATACATGCATACATGCATACATGCACGCATGCATACAGACAGACATGCACCCCTACGTACATAAGTACATATGTACACACATGCACGCACACCCACACATGCATACATAGATGCATGTATACCTTCATACCTACGTACGCACATACACAAATCAGTACAAACGCACATACCTGAATACTCACATATGTACATGCATTGTCATTTCGTATATGCAGGTATGAGAAGAAACAATTTCCTGTTCATGTCTGCTTTCAGATGTTTTGCACGTCCGCCTTTCGAGCGAAGCGTCATGCAAGCTTTGCGACTCCCGCATGTCATGAAGTTCGCACATGTCCTGGACCTGCAGTAATAACAATAATACGGATGACAATAATGGTGATAATGATATACAACCAAGAACAACAATATTAATAGAAACCATCAGTATTACTAGCATTATGTTTCCTTGTCTTTGAAGTAGACCCGAAGCCCTTGAGCATTCAAGCCCTGACCGCGCGCCGGAAAGCGAAGTCCTGGGCATGCTATGTATCAAGGCTTCTCTAGTTTGCAACAATGTCACCCAGATGTACATGTCCTCTCTCTCTCTCTCTTTCTGTCTTTTTCTGTTTTTACGTAGGTAGGTAGAGCACCGTGTATCCTAAACCCTGTTCTAGCTTTTAATGCCCGTGTAAAAGTAGTCCCGCGTGCGACAGACCTTCGACTCGCTCGTAGGGGAGGCCCGCGGCAGCCGGCAGCGTAGGAGCTTCCCCAAGAGGGTCCATATGTGCTACAATTATAGAATTAGGGTTTAGGGTTTAGGGTTTAGGGTTTAGGGTTTGTGCTTCAGGTTCGTTCATGCTCAGGCAATGTGCAGATGTTCATGTCAAGGTTCACCATGTTGCATTTTTCGTGAATGTTCATGGTGGTTACCATGTTGCATTTTTTCATGTATGCTCATGGTGGCTCATCTGTGCCCGGAACCCGAGAACCGGAACCTTGAAACCCAGAGCCCGAAATCCTGAACCCTAAACCCTAAACCCCACACCCTAAACCCATTAAAACACAAAAACCCTAAGCCCTAAATCCGTACACCCCTAAACCCTAAACCCCAAACCCTAAACCCATTAAAACACAAAAATCCCTAGACCCTAACCCAGAGCTCGAAATCGGAAATCCGGAACCGCAGACTTCCCTTGGCTGAAAGCCCAAGTCCTTCCGCCTTTATACACCCCCCTTTTGCGACTTCAGGGATTGTCCGGCGCCGAGGTTTAGGGTTCATGGGCACTTGGGGACTTTGGGCTTAGGGTTCAGGGTTTAGGTTTTTTTTTTTTT
>CAJNDV010019669.1:49399-66545 GCA_905221635.1 Symbiodinium sp. CCMP2456 | reverse complement strand
TTCTATATAGATATTCCCAATAATCATTATATACCTCATTCATTTTAGATTTCATTATTATTTCTCTTTTGTAGATTAGCGAATTTCAATTTCTTATTAATAAAATTCAAAGAATAATTAATTAATTCTCATATTAATTTGAAATATTCCTTTCATTTAATTCAAGAATAATAGAAAATTCGAGAAATCAGATTCGAATTCATTATTTTCGAAATATTAAAAAGAATAGATTATTAAATAATCTTCATATATATTTCTTTCTATTAAATATTGAATCAAAATTATCAGAATCTTATAGATGAGATTCGTATATAAATTATATCGCATATATCTTCCGATATGAATCCAACCAAATTACCTCAGAAAATTTTTCTATTTCTCGTGAATTCTTAATAATCATAAATTAAAAATAAATCTTAATAAAATGATTCTTCCCAATATATCTTTTATTATATTATTTCTGAAATATCAACAGAATTTCTTTTAATTTATTCATGCCTTTTAATATTGGTGGAGGCGAGCAACTTTCTTCCAAGAATATATTAAAATTTAATTTTTAATTTTCTTTAATTTGGGATTCTATAAATACGATCCCTTGAAAATTAATTAATATTTTTTTCCTTTCTTCCCTATCATCCAGAAATCAATGAAAATTTATAGAGAAATTAGAAAGAATAAAATACAAGAAGAAAATTATAATAGAAATATTATTATATGAAAATTCTTCAGAAATTATCATAAAGAAATTATTCTAAGACTTCTTATAGAAGAATTTTTATACAGAGAATCTCAGAATAGAGACTATAAAATATCTATCGATAATAAATAACATATATCATTTATATATAATATATATAATAAATATATAAATACTCAATATTCATATTCTCATCATCTAATTTGAAAAAAATAGATTCGCAAAATATAAATAAATTTCAGAGAATACTCCAATAATTAGCCTTACTCCGGAAAATAATCGATTCTAGCTCCGAAATCAGATAATTGTTAGATATTCAATTCAATTATATATTTTATTCTCGTAATCCGACCATATCCTCTATTCCTTATCAAATATAGAACCTTTAGAATACAATTAATCAAATAATATTATCTTATCGACGACATATCTTAATAGATATTATTTAAAAAAAAATCATGAAAATATTATTGAATCAAATATATAATTAATCCATTATTCATCTTAGTAGATATTATATAGTCTCGCAAAATCTATCCATTAATATGAATAATTCGCCTTCTATTTTCTAATCTAATATAATGTGACCGATAATTCCATAATTTTTTTTATCTTCAAGAAATAAAAGATCATTACGATCCCTATCTAAAGAATATAATCATCCAATATTATTATTCATCCATCAAAAATCATATGCATCAATCCAATTATCTTATTCTATAATGAAGTCCCCCACTCCCCTGAGTGGAACAAATACAAAGTGGAATTTCTTTTAAATTTTGCAACATGATATTATATATAATGGTATATATAATAAAAGTATGTGCGGGTGTACATGTAGGTCTATATCAAGTATCTTTGAATATATACATTATATATTTATTTCTTTCTTTGTGTATATATATATATATGTGTAATTCTGCCCAAAACCGATTCGAATCTGTGGAAATCCCTATATTTCCTTCATGCGTAAACACCTCGGAGGAAGGGCAAGGTCATCTATGCAGGCATCCGTGAAGCCATTCGGCTTCTTGGTGCTGTTTCAGGAAGATCGCACCTCTACGCAGTCTCCGTTGGGAGATCGTGAAGCTCAGTGGCTTCTCGGTGCTGTTCCATGAAAGAATAAAAATCAGTAACATCGTGTTCTACAAAGTCGGCGCCGATGTTGTCCAAATAGGCCACCTCCGCGGTCTGCGAGGCCCCGAGCCCACTGGATTCACGTGCTTGCCTGAGCTTGGCCTCGTCGCAGAGATCCTGCCAGGAGAGCTTGCCTTGTCCCACGCGGTTTTCGAAGTAGAACACGTGAAGGGTCTGCCCTAGGGACCTCAAACAAGAAAACAAGGCGCACATGGACCGCCAGTAACGCTGCTCCACCCGAATTCCCTATAAAAAAAGCCACCTGAAAAAACACCTTGCAGGAGCCCAGCTTGCCAAGTGGCATTGCCTCCGCCACATTCTTCTTCCACGCTGCGAACCACTCACAGCCCCAGGGTGCCAAGCCTTGGTTCTTCTGGCACTGTTCCTCCGCCTCCCGCAGCGCGTTGTGCTTTGCAACAGCCCACTGCTCGTCATCCTCTCTGTCACGCACCAGAAGAAATTGGCCCATGGCCTTTGCGTCCTCCTGCCGGAACCGGAGCTGCTCGGTGGACAGGCTGGAGGCATCCTCCACAATGCTCAAATATGCGGAGGCCGGCATCTGCCCATAGAGAAATCCTCATGACTGATTTTGTGACAAGTTGGCCCTCATGAAATCACCAGCCGTCAACTTTTTGCTGGCCAAGAGAAACAGAGAAACTGTGAGCCCAGCAAACTACCCCTGAAGCCGTCAGCGCACTGCAGCCGAGGCGCGGCACCAGCACTGGCCCGGAGGACCGCTGTGCTCCCCGAGACCCGAAGCCTTGTCCGTTAGGAAGACGCATGCGAGGCTCGGTGCCCTCTCCTGGAGCTTTACCTTCCGCACTGCCGCGTCCCACTCCTGGGATGCAAAGTATGTATGTATGTATGTATGTCTCGAGGGAAAGAAATGTTTGTAATGCATGCATGTTATGTATGTCATGTAAGTGATGTAATGTAATGTATGTAGTATATTTCCTGTACGTAAGGTCTGCTTGTTGACCCATCCAAATTCCTAGCAAGTCAAAGTTTCAACCCTTTCGACCAATCCAGGTCTCCGAAAAGTTCAATATGTGTGGTGCGTGAGCAGCCCAGGCACCCCTGCATATTTGCCCGGGAAGCTCACGATGCAGTGCTTGGACCTTCGATTCACCCGTCCCGGGAAGGCAATGCGTTTGCCTTGGTTGTGGCCCATGAAGCCCAACTCTTCGAGAGCCTCGTCCTCAGGGTGAGATAATGCCCCTGTGCAACATCTTCACAGACCACTTGGAAGACTGCAACTATGGAGGCGGGGGACTATACCGCAGACTAAGGGCCGTAACTGACACTTAGGTCATCATTGCAGCTCAATCAGCAGACCGTCGCCGTCGGCGCAGACAACCACCCCTGATCAAATTCCAGTCCTGGTGCTGCGAGCCTGCCGGGTCAACCACCCCACCGAGCACAAGGGTGGCCATCAGCAACACCAAGTGGTCTATGGTCATGAGCCAGAAATGCCCTTCGAAGGGCCTGCCCAAGGAAGGCCACTCTGTGGTGATGCATGCCGCCAGTAGAGGGCTCACCACGAGGAGGACACCGCCCCGGCGCAGAGACTGCACGGCCCTCTGCGTGCTCTTTGTCATCTGCTGGTCCTTGCCACTCAAATCCTTGACCTGCCGCGACTTCTTGTGCGCCTCGAGAAAGAGCGGGAGGACCCCCATCAGCACCAACAGACCAAGCAGGACCCACATGCCAAACGTCACCAGGTGGCTGTGAACATTCCCGACCTGCAGGAGCCATTGAAGGAAGATCCAGAACATGGCCCCAAAGAATGCAAACCCGCCCGTCAAAGGCCACCCGAGCAAGACCAGCTTAGTCATCGTGAACCAGGCGAGGCCTCCGCGCGTCCCCCAGAACCAGGCGGCGCAGAAGGGGGCGAGGTTTGCCGGTACCAGGGCATTCTCGCCACCGACTAAGGCGAAAAAGGGCAGTCCCCAGCCACTGCCCAGCCAGAACTCGACCAGGGAGGAGCAGAGGGCCAAGAGGGTAAGAGAACCGAGGCTATTGATAACCAGCTTGGGGTGCATCTCTTTGAAGCGCCACAGCCAGAAGCACAGGCCGGCAGCACAAACCAGCGGCCGCACCAAGACCAGGTCCAGGGTAGCCATGGCCTGGGGGCCAAAAGGGCTGCTGCCATAGAAGAACTCCACCCAGTCTGTGGCGGGCTCCATTTGAAGGGCCCACAGGTTGAGGGGAACGCGCATCACACTCAGGAGCAAGAGCCCCCGCCCCAACCATTTCGACAGCCTCAACAACAACGCCTCGAGCTTGAGAGTTGTTTCGCGAGTGCCGTCCCGAGTCGCGTAGTGCATCGCGAGAGGATCACAAAATATGATTGGCTTAGGCCGGGAACTGCTTGAACCGAAACTGCACGCGAACAGGTGAATTGCCACGTCATCTACCAAAGTCCAAGCTCGGCATACTGACCCCCAACCCATGCCGATGGGTCCAAGTGCCCAGCAAGCGGAAGAAATATGATTACAGTACAGTAGCAAGAGCCTGATTCGCGCAACATGCGCCACAGCACACCTGTTGCACTCGTTCTGGTTCAGGTGCCACTTCATGGACCCGGACGTCGTCCCATAAAGGTTCTGATCACGGTGCAGGGCTTCGGGCCAAACAGCCAGAATCATCGTGGAAACATCTCTTGCAACCTTGCTTGACAAAAGCTTCTGTGTCGCTGAGCCCCTGTCGGATCGCCTAGAATTTTTGAACGCTATGCCAGCAGCCGCATTAACGCGGGCAGCTTCACTTGACTTTGGGCACAGCCGGAACTGAAGAAATTGACCTCAGGTTCAGGGTTTCACCCAAGCACTTCGCCAGCACTGCTGAAGTTGATGCTTCCTGCCGGTGCTTTCTGCCAGCGACGCCGCATGGGGTGACTGAACAATCTCTAAGGCGGGTTGCAAGGAAGGCAGGGACGTTGCTGATGACCTGCTGCCCTCCCGGCTTCGACCTGAGCGGCGGTTTGACTTGGCAGGTCTGTGAAGCAGAATCCGGAAGACGCGACCTGAGCACCCCAGTTTGAAGAGTTCACCGCTGCACCATTCAGATGAGAGCATGTGTGGTTCTTCCCGGATCAGTTGAGGAGCAAGTCTGCATCTGAAGCCATGGCAATCCTGGTGAGGCCCTCCGTTAAGACGAACTCCTCCCAAACATCGGAGGCCAGAAATTCCCAACATCCCCGCGTGAGCGAACATCACATCACCTAGAATCCTTCACAGCATGCAAGCGGATGCATCCACTTCCGGCCCAAACCGAAACTCGACAACATCAAGTCACCTGAACTGCAGTGTCGAGGTTAACGAATCCGTGAGCCGTGAGACGAACCCACCACAACTCGGAATTGAAGTTGTCAATTCTGACCCGGTCCTCACTTGGCGAAATGCCATGTCCACCGACCCGCTCGAAGAAGCCTCCGCTGGAAATGGCCATAGGAACCCCATTTCGCGCACGAACAGAAAATGGGGATCAGGACGTGGCGGTGCCATCAGAAGGGTGCGAAAGCAAAAAGGGAACATGCTCAGAACGTACGGCTGATTTCTTCGACGCTCACTCTCGGACTGTGCCAGGACCAAGCAGCAGTTTAGCACCTTGTCCGCAAGGTGGACGGGTTTCTGGAAGTCGCCTTGCACACTCTGCATTGCATATAGGGAGAGGGTGAGGTGAGCCTCTCATCGTTCTTGCCAGTGCTGAATTTTGGGAAAGTGCGAAGGCGCTAAGAGGTCCCAGCGATGCAGTGGCAAGATGCCATAATCTGCAAAGCTCTTAGTCTGTTGGAGCTCTTGCCACTAACTTTTTCAAGAGCTTCTTAGCGGCCTCTCGCTTGAAGGTCCTCTGGCGGCACACCAGCCCATAGCATGGACAACGTGTCCTACACCAAGGCTGCAGCAGATCTCTTCTATCCTCTAGTGGCTTGGGACTAAAATCCTGGAGCGTGGGTTCAACATCTCAGACGTGAACGCTGAACTGGTATGCGCCTAGACACACTTCAATGTGGACCTGCGGTCAAATGGAATTTCTGGGACACATGTTGGTGCGAGATCAGCAATCCGTGTGTCCGTGTGCTGTCAATAGCCCATAACCCTGTCCTCACGGGTCGGCCCACTGGCAAAGAGCGGCATGTAATTGAAGCTCAAGCCCAGAAGACCATCCCTGGCAGTCTGGGGAGATGCGCCCCTCCATGAGCTTGCAATCATGCATGGACGCTTCATAGACGCAGGCACGCGTGCACACGCACAAACGCAGGATCCCACACAGATGGATAGGTTTCTGTGCTGCAGACTGAACGTATACGCTACTTCTGAGCGCAGCTCTTCAGAAAAATGGCATGAGGGCTAAACACGAGCTGCTAGGACCAACCCTAGAACCCAAAACACGTGGGAGACTCCCCCTCTAAGGCCCTTTTGGCACCTTTACGGTACTGCTGAATTCCCGACTAGGCCTTGCTGGTGGAAAGAGGCGACACCACCTGGGACAGCTTCAGAAAATGAGGGGAACCCAAGAAAGAAGACTCAAATGCTGGGATCCATGTTGTGAGCACCCGAATGTTCAGAAACTCCCATACCCAACCCTGCTAGATCCCACGCGACCAGCATTCGAAAAGGCCTGGGGCTAAAGACACTTCGGGGTGCCTGCGAGAGTCTGCCTCGACGTCAAGGCGTCGGACGAGGGGCCGATCCTGGAAAAGGAGAGCGGTGGAGGGTCCAGGCGATATGGGGGTTTCCGAAAATAGAGGACCCTAATTAATATAGTACCCAAATAGTAGGATCCTTACTATAAGAACCCCCTCTCTTCGGAAACCCCCATATAATCTTTGTGAGTTGGATGTCACAGGGTTTAGGGTGACTCCTTAGGGTTAGGGTTCACGGGTTTAGGGCTAACAGGGAGTGGGAGCGCAGGGCCCAGGGGCCTCAAGTTTATGAGGGCTCAGGGGCTTAGGGTTTCGACTCACAACGGTGAGGCATGTTGAAATGATCGCGACGAAGGAGTTGATTTGGGGGTTTAAAAGTTAGGGTTTGGGTTCATCACTGTGAAAAAGGTCGAGTATTTGCAATTTCAGTTCGAGCGTCGAATCTGAGCCGCGGTAGATTCCATCGCTGTGCTTCTATCTACGAACTCCGAAAGAGCCTGTGTGTTGGGGTTGACGTTTGCAAGGCCTGAATGGAACCTCTTTCCGACCTCACTGGGAAGCAGCTGCTGGTAAAGCACGACGATGCTGAGGCACGAGACGCTAGCAGCGAACGATCGGATGCTGGAAGCTTGCGGTAAGATGTGGTTAAAATCTGAACGAAGAACACTGGCCATTTATCTGAGCCGCCACCCTTGGAGAGTAATTGGAATTGAAGTTCTTGCTACAAGTGGCATGGTGGCCTCCGGTCTCAGCTCCAAGCCCAAAGAGGCCGCCTTCTCTGACACAACCTGCAATACATTCACACCACATCTACACGTGCCATTGCCGAATGACGGAGAAGTATCCGCAAAGGTCGAAAAGGCGTGACGCAGCTCAGCACCGAAAATCTACGACCTTTGTCCCAAGCCGTGCCTGCCATTTGTCCTCCTCCTCAGCGTCGGTTGCATTGTTGGAGGCAGGACGCTGCAGCTCTGGGTCAGGATCACCAGTCACCTTGGCCCGGCATGCCCCAGTCGCATCCACGCAGTACAAGGGTCGATGCGCCTCTGGTCCCCAAACTCATCATCCACTTGAAGCCCTGAAGCTGCAGTCATTCCGAACTTTATCCGGAACGCCTTGCAGCCTTGCCACGAAGGTTCGGAAGAAGTCGCGCAGAAGGCGGTGCGACGAGGCCACCGAAGGCCTTCTGCAAACGCAGGTGTCCAGAGTCACTTATCGCAGTCATGACCGTAGGGGGCACCCATGCAGTGCGCACCTCTCATGTTTCGCGGCAGCACAAGGTAGCGCTGGGCCGCTGGGCTGTCAACAGCTTGTCAAGTTGCAACGACCTATACAGCTCAGTATTTGTTGTCGAACGAAGGCAGTACATAATCGGTGGGTTGAGTGCCGAGGGGCCTGAGAAAGACAGCTCGATGAACCGCTGACAGCGCTCGCTACTGCACTGATGGGGCGCATGAGGACCGTTGTCGTGTTCGTCCTCTGCTCTCATGTAGCATCTGCAAAGTGAGCAACTTGATTTGCTTAAAGTCTCTGCGCAAATGCCTGCAGAGGAATGGCTAGGGCTGCAAGAGCTGCTACCTCTCCATCTTGCCGCAGGCCTCCCGTATCCTGGCGAAGGGGTCACGTCCACGAGGTACCTCAGTCTGGTGCTTGCGCCACTCAGCGCGATACACAGCTTTGACGGCATCCAACCGTTTATTGCCGACGCCTACCCCTACAGTCGTTCACCTTGCTGCTAGAGCCCTAGACCAAAACCCTAAGCGCTATATGCCTGGAAATCCAAAGGGCGGAGCCCAAGCAATGTGGGGTTGGCCATCGCGCATCTCCTGACGGTAGAAGCACCTGTGCATAACTGTGCTTGCCTTGCTGTCGACCCTAGACCGCTACTGCGCGCATAGTCTGTCGTTAGTCACTCTCTTCCGCTGTGTCGGGACGTCCTCGTACTCCTCAAAGAGGAAGTCCACGCCCAGGATCTCGAAGCATCGCGCCTCGGAACAGGGACATTTCGTATCAAACGCTTTGCATGGAGCCTCAGGGTCCTGCCCACAGAATTTGCAAACATTGCGGGGCCGTTGCGGTACAAAAGAGTGGAAGCTCAAAAAGATATGTCATGTCTTTCCTTCTTCTCTCGGGCATCGCAAACACGTCGGGCCCCAAATCTGTGTCAGGTCCCCTGGGCCAATGGCTTGTGGGTTAGGGCCTTTGGGGGGATGTGAAAACTAGATTTAGCTACTGCTTCAAGAAGCAACGGACACCGGCCAAAGCACTTCGCAGGGACTCTCTCTCTCTCTCTCTCTATCTGCGCCTCTCCCTCCTTGTCAGCTCTCCTCCAGCACAAGCCCTCGTTGCCCAACCACCAGAGTCGAAAAAATCTACCTGCGATGAAGGCTGAGGCTCTCCTCCAAGTAGGGACTGCAGTCTCCTGAAGAGGTCGGAATGCCGGCTGTGGTGGCCGGCCGCGAAAAGCATCACCACGATGCTGTGGTGCATTCCTTTTGTCACAAACGAGACCAAGAACCGACATTGTGGTTGGCATCCTATCTGGCTTACAGTTGCTGCGCACTGAAGTCTGAATAACATAAAGCTCGGGTTGTGGGCAAAAAGCAGCAGCGCCCGCCCAACCAAGCTGCTCCTGATAACATCTCTTGGTGGGCCGTGGTATCAGCGCAATAACTGTCTCCATATATCTCCGTTGGCAGTTGAGGGGCGACGAAGCAAAGCATCTGGATCGGCACCAGTAAGATTCCGATAAAGCCTGGTAAACCTGAGTGGAGGGCAAAATACCCTACCTCCCTCCAGCCTTGCCCTGCCAACACCGACCTGACCCAAAGTCGCGGTGAAGTCTGCTGCGTTCAAGCAGAAATCCTTCTCACACCCACAGGCAAATTCCCTTGCAAGTATTTCGAGGCAAAAGGCTCGCCCTGGGAGATCTGCCGATCGCCATAGTTCGTCACAAACTCCTGAAACAACAACAACACACGCGTGCAGGACAAAACGGAGCACCGCCGCGCCGAGCTGCCGCTGCGACCGCAAGGGGTCTTTTCGGGAGGTTTTGGGCCGTGGACACCCTCTCAGCAAGCCAAGGCTTCTTGCTGCTTTGACAGTTGCAAGCATGAAACAGGATTGTGGAGAAAGTTGCCGTAGGGACTGTAGACGGCAAATAGGATAAGGATTGGGGGGTGATGCTATACCCTATTTATCGCAAGGAGCCCGAAGGAATCACATCTAGGAATAATTCAAGATTCTATGTGATTTTGGGCCCAGGCCAAGCGTCCCGAAAGCAACTTAAGCTTGGAAGATCCATGGAGTAGCCGGCTTGGGTTTAGGGTTTCGGGTTTATGATCTATCTTGTAACCTGATCTTCTAGGGAGTTTAGGGGTTTCGGCCTTGAGGTTTAGATGAAGCTGAATGTGCGAGGTATGGTTCATATTCAACCTTCTAGTTCGCGAGCTCCTCGTCTTGCTGCGGCGTGCAAACCCCAGATGCATGAGAACCTGGGCAGCACGAGTCGAAAAAGAAACTGAATGGGTTGATCGGAACATCTCTGCCGTCGCAAGATCCATTCGACTCGGGAGGTTTTCAGGTAAGGCAGACACAGCAGCTGCCGAACCGCAGCAATCACAACAAGAAAGACAACAAGTCCAACAGAGAGGGTTGAAGGCACTAGCCTGCAAACGGTTTGCCTTCGTTTGGCCAGCACTTTTCTTACCTTCTGCCTTCGCTGTTTTACGGTCCAGCTGACAACTCCCACCAGAAAAGCCTGTGCCGTGAGGTTCTCAGCTGGCATGATCCAACACTCCAAGTAGAGTTTCATCGGTGCAGGTCCAGGAAGTCAGCAAATAAGAGCAGAGGTGTGGGTTGCTGAGTCGTCATAAATGCAAGACAAATAACAAGAGCCTCTCTCGACAAGCTTCTCGCTTTCTGCATGCGGAGACGAGGAAGCAGCTTTTCTTGCGAGAACGGCATAGCCTCCATCATTGTCGTCGTGGTGGACATACACCTTCCGCGGCTATTTCCAGGTGCAGCTCGAAAATCATCGACTTGTCACACTCTTAGGAGAAACGCCACTTTGCAAAGCTGAAGCAGAAGCGCCTTAATGCTCGCACTTGCCGAGGCTACTCTTTGAGAACTGTAACCTTCGATTCCGATTCCGCAAAACCGTAGGGCTGTAGAGTGCAGCACAGGTGCTCGCAAAGGGTGAAGCGACGTGAGCCTTGCATACAGCCGGAAGTGGAAGCGGCGGCCCTCAATCAGCGGAGACTGGATGCGCCGCTGCACCAGGAACCTCGGGCTCGTCCCGAGGAAAATGGCTGCAGAAGGCAGATGCCTAGTGGGACTAGTGGAGCAAAAGAAGAGAATTCCGAAGATGGATCAATGGCTCATCATCCCTGCCCAAGTATCACGATTGCTGTCGTCAGGAGCCCGGAACATCAGGGGTAGTCTTCTGCTAGACTGTGCAAACACCGCCCCGGCTAAAGCGACGTGATGGATGGCTCGAACCTCGTGTGACTCGCCTGGTTTTGCGACCTGCAGGCAGCTAGCAGCTGTCCCTGAACGAAAGTTCCACAAAACTGTTAGGCGATCCGTACAAACATCGGGAGAACCTGCCCTCATCAAGCAATGGTCTCTTAGTCAAGCAGGAAGCATTGTGCCGTGACCTGCTCGAGCGAGAAGGTTCGACAGATCACCCGGAGATCGCAGTATCCTCACGATCTGATGCGAAGGTTGTCACGGGGCAAGTCACTTGACATCGAAGGTCTGCAGAACTTAACCACACAGCCAGACGTGTCCAGGTAAGTACCCCTCATGGTCTAACCAGCTTTATAGATCTTCAAGCTAGATGGGTAGCTCTCTAAATTAGGGTCCCCTTCTAGGTCCCCAAATTAGTACGGCACCCTTATAAAGGGCATCCCAAAAATGGGGCCCTAATGTAGACACGGATCGTAATGCTGCGGCCCCCAGAGGAGTGACACGCTTTGGCCACCTGGGCAGCCAAAGGGAGACAGGCCTGAGAATCATGTCATGCAGGTGCAAGTACTGATACTAATCCTGCTACTAATGCTATCAATAACTATTAGCATGGCTCTTCTTCCTTACCATTCCAGCCGAAGTTGTCGCAGTGGTAGCAGCAACGTTGCACAGTAGTAGTAGTAGTAGTAGTAGTAGTAGCAGTAGTAGTAGTAGTAGTAGTAGTAGTAGTAGTAGCAGTAGTAGTAGTAGTAGTCGTGGTGGTGGTGGTGGTTGTTGTCGTAGTCGTCATCGTCGTCGTCTTTCTTAGTGGTTGTAGTGGTAGTAGCTGCAGGAGCAGGCTTGTTGTGGCAGGTTCGTGGGGAGCTGAACGAGCTTCGAACACAGCCGAGAGGCCATCTCCTTCTTTTCTGAAAGCTTCTTCGTCACCGTCTCGGCTTCATCCAGCCCCTTGCTACCCACCATGACGACGTAGCCTGGTGTCTCGGATTTGTCATCTTCGACCGTTCAGTTTTTGCTGCAGGCATCCTTGCTTCGGTGGGTTCCCATCTAGAGGTCTATCCCGCTGCGACGACTGCCACGGTGTCAGTAACTCTAATGGTGCATCATGGCCTGGCCGTGCTTGGAGGCTATAGTTGGTTTCACATAATGTAGTGCTGGCCAGTAGAAGCACCAGCTTGTCCTGGTCCAAAGAACTTCATACAGCACTCATTGGGCCATTGGGGCAGGAATACCAGTTTAAAGTTAGCCGGAGAGCTCTCCGGGAAGCAGAGCCCCGCGACACATTCATCTTCCTTGGATAGCATGTGAATAACCTTTCTGGTTCTGGGCACTATAACTTGAAGACGCCTCCCACAAGCAAGCCGAGTTTCTGGGTCGGCACGGAGACTGGAGCCCGATGCCGCCAAGTGATCCCTCATCTAGGCACGGCGAACTGACCGCAAGGGATGCAGAAACAAAAAGCCGATTCTGCTCCTGCACGCCGCTTTTCTTTTATGATCCGACGCCGCGTGTAGGAATGACTTCAAGACTTTGAGAGAACTCACAGAGATGTTTCTGCTGCTGCCGCGCCTCAGCTTTCGAAGGCTGATCGCCAAGTGATGCTTCCTAAGATGCCAAGAACTCGGAAGGCACTATCCACTCGAGATAGTACTCTTCCTTACAATCGCGAACGGTAGCTCCGACTCCCCGCAACCGGAGGCCGCAAACTCTCTGACTCAACTCAGAGGTTCGGACCCACCGGGGCGCCGTGGAAGGTGAAGCCTTCAGCATTTGGGCTCTCTGCAGTCGGCAATCTCTCTGAGACGACAATGTTCACAGCTGCATTCGCATGGGAACCACATATACCCTCGCACGAAGCTCGCGCAGGGAGGAAGACAGTTGCTCTTTCTCGGAAATCGTTTCCCACTACTCTCAAGAACTGGCCTGCTGTCAGAATCAGAAATCCAGGCCCGTTGGAACTCCAGAAGCTGTTTCTCCGGTGCAAACACGTGGCAGTGGTTGTGAATCTGATAAGCGCGGGCCCGTGCGAAGTCCCACGTGGGCATATGGGATCCTGACGATCTTGCATGGGGTTTCGGTCTTTAGGATTCGGACTGGAGATGACTGAAGGGGAGGCTACGGCTGCCTCTGATCTGCGGTTTCGAAAACTGAAACGTGAACATCAACATGTGCTTCACCATGCGTGTGCAGATCTCTGCAGCTCCACCTGCCAC
The DNA here is from genome assembly GCA_905221635.1 of Symbiodinium sp. CCMP2456. Lineage (NCBI taxonomy): Eukaryota > Dinophyceae > Suessiales > Symbiodiniaceae > Symbiodinium > Symbiodinium sp. CCMP2456. Next base: position 53,380 of record CAJNDV010019669.1, on the reverse strand, counting down.
AAACGTGCTCGGTTGGCAGGGGCAAACCGATTCAAGGAACGGTCTGAATCGCTGGGATACAAAAGGCAATCTTTGCGGCATGCATGTTCGAGTCCTCTACTGGTATGGAACTGTGTAGAAACGACAAAAATCAGCTAGTTGCTCACGACACACCTTCTCTCATCTTGGAAGCAAGGCACGGTAGAAAGACCAATCTATGGGGACGCCCAGGAATGGAGCCCTTGGCAGGCGAACATTCAAGGGTTTAGTGGGAAAGGGCATCTAAAGCAAAACTACTGCAAGCCGTTTACGGTGTGAAGATGCTTTCAGGATTCTCTGGTACATGCCAAGTCAGAGCACTCTTCGACAAGCTTCTGCGGCCATGGGGCAAATCAACAGACCGGCCGTGTTGGGGCATCAAACTCCATAGCACCTCGACAGCTTCGACACCCCTGATGTACGTGAGGCATGGATCGTACAGCGTTGCGGCCCCAGTGAACACTAGACCCGTCGCTAGTTGAAGAGCTGGGATGCAAACATCCCATTCACCATCACTTGCAAGGGTGTGCGTGCTGCCGGGGTTGTCCAGCTCGTTGAAGCCTATGTCAGATTCAGTGCACAGCGCTTTGGAGTCTCCTGCCACTGGGCTTTCGGACTGTGCTTGCAGAACCCTAAACCGTAAACCCAACTATCTGCAAAGCCGAGCTACCCAGGTCTTTCCATGCTGCCAGAATCAAGCCGGCATTCATCCTTCTTGGCTTAGGATTTAGGGTGCGGAGCTCGGGGCACTGGGGGTCTGGAGTCATTGAATCAATTCCGAAGCGAAGGGTGAAACCAAACAACGCCTTCCGGTAGGTCTGCATGAATCCGCACAACATGGTGAAGCCGCATGACTCTCCCGCAGATGCCAGGACTAGCATCGGGGGGGCACTCACGGTGCTCGCAGCGGCAGCCAATAGCAGTGGCATCAGCAGAAGCGGTGGTTTCAGCAGCAGCAGCACCAGCAGCGAAGTTGACCACGAAATCGTCGTAGTCTCTGTAGACGTCTCATCCGTAGAAGCTAGCAAGTACACTAACTAACATTTCCAGTTACTGCATTCGCAACACTCAGTAGGGCCAGGTAGCTCCTCCGCAACCCCGACCTCTCAAGGCTCAAGGCGATAGCCGAGAGGCTGGTCGTCCAAGGAGAGCAGACGCCGGGGTTCGTTGGCCACCAGTGGCCAAGGCGATTTTGGCGCCAAAGTCTGCAGAAAGTGCCTCCGAAATTCGAAAAACGAATGCATTCAGCTGTCAGATCTTGTCAGATGAAACCGACGGACAGCCTGACATCGTCGAGGACAGTCTTAAGGTGTCTTTTGATTTCGATGGGTGCAGGTGCGGTTCACCGCTAGCTTCTGGCTGTCGAGAACCGCTGATCCTTCTCCTGCCCCTGCCAGTGCGAGTACTAGTGGTGGTACGCTGGCACTAGCACAAGAATGGCGACGACGACGATCACTACTGTTACTGCTACTGCTACCGCTACAACTGCTACTAGTACTAAAGTACCACACCACTCAAATGACTGCTAGCTTCAATGCCAGGGCCCAGTTGGAAGGAATGACTAGTCACTACCTACGGCTGATTACACCTACGACATACACTACATACTACCTACTACCACTACGATAATAACTACTACCACTACCAATACTGCTGCTGCGGCTACTACTATTACGACTACTACGACTACGACTACGACGACGACTACTACAGCTACCACCACTATGACAAGTATTGCTGCTGGTAGTTGCTGGCACAACCACTACCACCGCCGCCGCGGCAACGACGGAAATGACTACTAGTACTACTTCGGCCGCAACTCGTTCTTTCCATGGTAGGTGCTTTTACGGGCAGAGTTGCAAGTGGGATTAGCACCTTGGTTTTCTCGTTTCTATTTCCTGTTGATGCCACCGACCACGATGATTTTGGTGGATCTTCTACCCTTTCGGCGCGGCTTTTCCACACCCTTTTTACCTGCAACGAAGTCATAACCTGCATTGCTGGGTGACTGCATGGTCTGAGGATTATGCTGCGTGATCTAAGCGGCCTCTTCTCCCGTGCCCCGTCCTGGGCCAGTGACAGTAGCACCTCCCTGCAAGGTGCAGGTCGTCCCACCTGGCATGCAACATTCGTCCTAGCTTCTATGCATGCACAAAATATGACTTCACTTCGTACAACCGGAACGACTAGCATGATTGGTCCCGGCACTTGGGGCTTCACAGCAGAATACGCACACAGCGCGATCGCACAAGAAGGGCCCAACAGAATCTGCACCTGGTCACTGAATGCGTCCTCGCAAGTGCGGCTTAATATGTGTATACATAAGTGGGCCATGTGGCTCCGGAATTCTAGGCAGCAGTCGGAATGGCAGCATCTAGATCTTACAACCTCTAGACGGGATTGAGAAGCCAGGCCTGTTCTCACAACTTTTGCTTCGATACTCTCGAACATCCCAATCTTGGAAAAAGTTGTGCAACACAAAATATCACCACGAAGCCGTCGAACTTGCTTACAAACCTGATGCATGCCATCTGCAGGCCCAGGTCCACAAACACACAAGACGTACAACCTCACTCGGATGAAGTGTCCTGGCTCGCCGATGCCACAACGGACATAAAGTTCCAGTTGCCTGGCATGTCTCGCAGAGTCTAGCAAAACTTTTCCAGGAGGAAAGAAGCCACCAACAAGTCTGCTCGTGCTGTACCGTCCTCTACCTGGTTTTGTGGCTTGGGAATGGAGGAACTGCCCACGTCGCAAGCAACTATGGCGCGTTCACATGTACCGGTCGATGTGTTTAGATCCCCCGTTCCTTTCGCCATGAACTTCTAAAGGGTTCCACAGACATGTGTGTATGCATGCTGACATGTGGTGTATATATATATACACATATTATTTGTTATCTATTTCTTCTAGGGTATGCAGTCCGCAGATGTATGTGTCAGTGCGTGGCGAATGGCGTCAGTCCGTGTGGAAACGCACAGATACATCCAGATCTAGAAACCTACTGGTAGAACAGAAAGTGGAAACATCCTGATAAGCAGACAGGTGTGCTAGGCTATTGAGGCACGAACCTTCTGCTGAGTCCTGCGTTTCTGGCGAGGCATATCACGGTAATCAAGATGGCAAGTTCGATCTCCCTAAAACATCGGAAAACCCTTAGCCTGTTCAGGAGAATCCTGAACCGTGAAAACGGCGTGGTGACAAGGGGCAGAATCGCTCCACTGCCGCGATCGCAGACTCATTGGCCTGTTGGTAGGAAGGACGATTCACCGCGCTTTTGGATTGTATCGCTGTCGCACTCGGCGCAGCAGTTCATTGATGTGACGAGATGAGGCTGCTTACTAGGGGCCAAACTAATTATCAATGGTATTTTGGGGGTTGCTTGTTCTAAGTGTAGTATAACATGCCCTCAACCCTAGTCGAATTTTCCAGGGCCTCATATTCGGGAGCTTAAGGCTTCTTGTTCTGTGAGTGCTTGACCCATGCGACTATGACAGCTCATGAACCCTCCAAGTCAGCGCATGTTCACTTCATGAAGTTTAAGAACCTGGTGCGAGGCATGTGCCTGCGGAGGTTCATATTTAAGACATTACAAATTATTTCTTTTAATTTTTTCATAATATATATATATATATATTTAGCTTAATCTAATACGCTTCTGGGATAGGGTTTATGGAAGGCTTGGACGTAGGGGAGAATATGCTTGTGCAGTCGGCGTTTTTGTCTGTGCGTTTGCTGCGCGCGGAGTGTGCGTACAGTGCGCGCGCTGCGTGCGTACAGTGCGTGCGGTGTGTGCGTACAGTGCCCGCGATGCGTGCGTGCAGTGGGCGCGGTGTGTGCGCGCAGTCCGCGCGGCATGTGCGTACACTGCGCGCGGTGTGTGCGTACAGTGAGCGCGGTGTGTGCGTACAGTGTGCGCGGTGTGTGCGTACGGTGCGCGCGGTGTGTGCGTACGGTGCGCGC
>CAJNDV010019669.1:17917-40839 GCA_905221635.1 Symbiodinium sp. CCMP2456 | reverse complement strand
TTAGGGTTTAGGAGTTTAGGGCTTGGTGTTGTATGGTTGAGGGAGTAACCCGGCACGGTAGACTTGCCCTAAACCCTTGGTATTTTTAGGGTCGAGGTTGAGCGCAAGAGCGAGACCTCACATCCATAGAATCTCAAGAACAAGCCTCAAAGACTCAAAGCCGTGCCCCGAACTTCGTGCCCCACAGAGGGTGCATCCTTCCCTGCGCTCCATTCGTGTGCGATCCGGATCATCACTAGACGGCCGCCTGCCAACAAGAGCTCTTGACCAATCTACGACAGATCAGCAAAATGTGCACATCGCCATGAACATTCTTATATACTACGTATGTGTGTGTGTACATAGTATGTACATATTTATATATACAGACCTGCTTTTGTATGTTTTATATATGTTTGTGTGTGTATATGCATATACATATATATATATATAACTATATATACACATGTATATATATATATATATACACTTTACATTCTACCTCTACCTATCTATCTGTTTATCTATCTGTCTATCTGTTTATCTATCTATCTAGCTACTGTCTTCTCTGTCTGTCTCTGTGTGTGCATGTACTGCTCAGGGCTGTGCCATTCCCAGGCAGACGGCTCCGGTTTCGCACGTGCACGTATCGCTTTGTAGATTGTAGGATTTTTCGCACCCGGCTGAAGCATGCTCGCCTTGCGGCGTTCTTGGTACGCCGGCTGTCCATAGCTTCTGAACGTGGTAAACGACCTGGAGGGAACGAGGGGGCGGTGAAAGCCGGCATCAGTGATGTCTTTTGAGACTCGCAGCATGTGAGAAGTTTGACGAATTCGCAGTAGGCTTTCCGGCTAGAGCTTGTCACCAGCCATCCTCACGGCGAGTCCAGGCGATCTCTGTTCATGTCACCCTCTCAGTTCGGATGAAAATCATTTCAATCCAACCTGGCAAAAGCCCAGTGACAGTTTTGGATGTTTTATGCCGACGACAGCTTCCGTTTGTTTACCGAAGTTTTGCCCTGCATTTCCTTGAAGTTTGCCTCTCGGAGCATTCCGTTCTGGATGAGGCTGGACTTCCTAGGGGCACTCCCGATTTCTTGAGGAAGCATCTGCCTGCTAGCTGACACTCTGAAAAGCACCTGCTGGCAAGCAAAGCCGTGAATGTAGTGCCTGCCCTAAACCCTAAACCCTAAACCCTAAACCCTCCTGAGCCCACACACGGACCTTCTTCAATCTATGCCTCCTGTTGCGGCCATCAGGTGGCCCAGACCTTCCAAAAATCTCTTAATTAAGGAGTAGACCTCAAAGATCATAATACGTAGGGTTTAGGGTTTAGGGTTTAGGGTTTAGATCCTACTATAGCTTACCCTAAGGGTCCATGTACCCAAAATGATATACTTTGGCCTTAAAGTAGTCCCTGTATAATCACTTTGGGGCCAATGTATTACTATTTGGGTACATGGACCCTCAGGGTTAATGCTATACCTTGATAAAGGGATTTTGGAAGGTCTGGGGGGCAAATACCATGGGCTTCAGTCTTCCATGCACGCCACAAGTGTGTCGGCGTCCTCCCAACTACTGCTGGAGGATGCAACATTGGAGGCCCCACCGATTCGAGATCGGCTGCAGAGAGCGAGGTTTAGGTTCAGGGCTTTAGGGCATTAGGGTTTTAGTGTTCTAGGGGTAGTTGGGGTTTAGGGTTTAGGGTTTTAGGGTTGGCTGGGGTTTAGGGTTCAAGGTTTTGGCGGGATTCGCGAGTTATTACTGCGTAATTACTGTCACCTGACTGCGAACGCGGCCTGCCATGGAAGTCTTAGTAAGAAGCAATATGTACTTGTCCTCCGGGTTCCTTCATATTGTACCCAAACCCTAAACTCTCATCCCTAAACCCTTGTTCTAACCGTTATGCAAGCCCCTCGCCAAGTAATGTAGTAGGGGCCTTAATAATTAGAATAGGGTTTTGGGTGCTTCTTTTCATATTTATAGTACAACATACCCCCCAAACCCTGTTCTAACTATTAAGGCCCCGATATTATCATTTTTGGTTAACATAGAAGCCTAAATAATTACCAATATTACTGTTAGGGTTCCTTATTACAAAATGCACTAGCCCAAAACCCCATTCTAATTATCAATAAGGCACCCCTAACCCTAAACCCTATAAACCCTATATGAAGGGTCTTGGGCTCGCGTTTGGGATTTGGCAGCAGCCGAACGCATGAAGTTTAAACGGCGAGCGATCTTGGACCCTAAACCCGAAGCCCTGAACCCCAAGCCCCAAACCTCTAAACCCCTAAACCCTAAACCCTAAACCGTAAAATTGTGGCTCCAAAAGGGCTCCAGACCGATCTCTGATTCCGGGCGCCGCGCATTGGAAAGGAAGTGGACGTCGGATGGGCGCCCTCCACCAAGCAAAGAGTGCCATGCTGTTCCCAAGGGTTGCAGAGATGCTTGCAGTATTGCAAAAAAAAACCTAAACCTTACACCCTAAACCCAAATCCCCTAAACCCAAATCCCCTAAACCCTAAACCCAAATCCCCTCAACCCTAAACCCTAAACCCCTCAACCCTAAACCCTAAACCTAAGCCCTCAACCCTAAACCCTAAACCATAGACCCCTAAACCCGAAACCCCAGACCCGTGAACCCAAAACCTGAGCCAAGACGGTTGCCTTGAATCGCCACCTGCACTTCGCTTCATGGGGCTTCGGGTTTTGATGTTGCAAGGTTTATTGGGCTTCATAAGTTTCGGATAGGTGGTTTAGATTTTTACGTGCTGACAAAGAGGATTCCTTGTCAGATTATGCTTTGCCCCCAAACCCGAAACCCTAAACCCTGACCCCTAAATCCTAACTCCTAAACCCTAAACCCTAACTCCTAAACCCTAAACCCCAAACCCTAAACCCCAAACCCTAAACCCTATTCGAACTAGTCAGGCCCCTGCACCGGCGATTCGGGTTTGGGATGAGCTTGAGCTTCGAGCTGGGCTTTAGCCGAGCATAGGGCGGTTTAGGGTTTAGGGCTTACTGTTTAAACTTAGGGCTTAGGGTTTAGGCTTTAGGGTCTAGGGTTTATAAACCCTAAACCCTAAACCCTAAACCCTAAACCCTAAACCCTAACCCTTAAACCCTTAAACCCTAAACCTTTAGGGTCTAGGGTTTAGGCTTTAGGGTTTAGGGGTCTTGACTCAAAGGCTCTTCGGTGAAGGTTTTTAGTGTTTTCCTTGTTTGGTCCATAGCTTCTTGTGGAGGGATCTTCATACATAGGCTCCCCACTTCCCCAAGGGTCCCTGTGCCCAAATAGATATATTTTGGCCTTAAAGTAGTCCCTATATGGCCTATATGGGAGTTTCCGAAAATTAGGGGCACCTTATTTTGGGGTCCTTATAATAAGGCTCCTACTATTTAGGGTACTATATTGGGGTCCCTATTTTCGGAAACCCCCATACACGTACCATTCGTTGCGTACGTTCCAAGAGGAAGATGCTTTTGCTTAGCTTTGCCTTGGTCTTATCATACTCAAAGCGTGTGTTGCAGAATATACTTTGTTCATGCTGGCGTACAAACCCTAAACCCTAGACCCCTAGACCCTAAACCCCTTAACCATCTTGAACCCGAAGCCTTAAACGGTTACCACATACATAGGTGGCTGTCAAAATTGGGGTCCCTTTTTGGGTCCTCAACATAATACGGCACCTAATATTTCGGGTACCCATAAAGGGACCATAATTTTGACAACCACCCACATAGTTGCTTGCGGAAGCTGGGAGCAGCAGGCACAGACTCTCTGCCACGAGCTGAAAAAAGACCGGTGCGGTTTAGAGTTTAGAGTTTAGGGTTTAGGGTTTAGGGGTTTAGGGTTTAGGGTTTAGGGCTTAGGGAGGCCCTAAGCCCTAAACTCCCAAACTCAGCTCAGCGATGCAGGGGTCAAGCCACAAGAATTCTTGAGAATCCTGAACATCAGATTATACGATGTTGGTTATGTTATGTAATGGTATTTCTGATATCTTACATAGTATGTCAGTTTAGCAGACTTTGCGATGTTATACTGACCATAACATACTATATGATATTGGGTTACAGTCTGCCACATTATATTCTACCATGCTATACCAAATCATTTTGTTTCAGCTGTCCTAAACCCTAAACTTCTAAACCCGAAACCCTCCTAAACCCTAAACCCTAAATCCTCAAATCTAAACCCTGATTGTTTCATATTTTTTAGAGCTGTGAGAAAGAGGCCCACCACCCAGAAACAGGGTCGCAGACCTGGGACCGGTTCACGTTGAGGGCTTACGACGGGTTTAGGGCCTTGGGGTCACGGGGTTCAGGCTTTAGGGTTTAGGGCTTCGGGCTTCACGGTTTAGGGCTTTAGGGTTTAGGGGCTCGGCAGGTCGTATTGCAGATGCGTCTGCTTTGCCTAAGTTAGGACGGAACTGACTTCAACAGCAGAGCGGTCATGGAATACACCAGATGGGTCGTCGGAGTAGGCTTTCAGATCCCGAAAGAAACCCCAAACCCAAAACCCTAAACCCTAAACTCTAAACCCTAACCCGCAAACCCTAAACCCTAAACCCTAAACCCTAAATCGTTAGATTCCCAGAATCCAAGCCCTGCAGCTCTGCTTCCACGGCGTTATTGCTTTGCTAGACATGGAAAGTGTGGCTTAAGGCCTTGGGATTAGGGTTCAGGGTTCAGGGTTTAGGGTTTCGAGTTTAGAGTTTAGGGTTTCGGGTTCAGGGTTTAGGGTTGCGGGCTTAGGGTTTAGGGCGTAGGGTCTGATAGCCCGAGTTCATGATATCGGTGAGCATTGATGTTTACACGTGATATCATCGCCGCTGCATCGTGTAGCAACCTTACGCCGAAGGATTGTCAGACAGTTAGACTCGCACCCAAATAGTTGTAAGCGACTGAAATTAAGTGCGACAAGTTGAATGATGCTGCCTAAACCCTAAACCCCCAAACCCTAAACCCCAAACCCTAAGCCCTACCGTTAGTCGCTTTTCTATCGGTCGAATACTGCCGGTTTCGCTTTTCCTGCAGGCACGGTTGGTGTTTCTCCGCTTTTTATATAGTTCCTTGTGTCGTAATTATCGCACGTACTCTTGATCTAGCGCTGCCGTCGCGGTCAGCTTGCTCTTCATCGTCATTCCCTGTGTGGACCTTAAGCCTTAAGCCCTAAACCCTCAACCCTAAAGCCCTAAAAGCCATCTAGTCGAGCAGCAGATGCAGTTGCTCGGGCTGGGGAAAATTTCGGTTGTAAGTGTTCGGCAATGCAGAATATCAGCATATATTCAGCAGAAGTTCAGATAATGCCGTACAGCAGCATACTTCGAAGGTTTTCACATAGTGCAGCCATCTAGCAGGACATTCAGCAGAGTTTCACATAGTGCGACGTGACAGCATACTTCACAGCATTTCACATCAAGCCGCATAGCAGTACAGCGGCATACTTCACAGTTTCACTCAACGCAATGCCGCAGCACGTTTAGCAGAAGATCATCACGTCTACCGACAAGACAGTCCTACACACGTACGGTGTATGGTGCTGCAAACCCTCCCAAATCCCCTAAAGCCTAAACCCGAAAACCCTAAACCCTGAACCCTAGACCCTAAACCCGAAAAGGAAACCCTCGCCCAAGTGGCCAGGTGAGTTCTACTTCGCCGTCGAGGCATCGCGAGGAGAGGTGACCTTCAAGTTCCGGGCCCAGTGCAGAGGGTTCAGGGCCGAGGGTTTAGGGTTTTAGGGTTTCTGGGTTTAGGGTTTAGGGTTTAGGGTTTCTGGTATAGGGTTTAGGGTTTAGGAAACTGAAACCCCAAACCCTAAACCCTGACAGTTCAGGGCTCAGAGCTTCGATCTCTTCAAGCGAAGAGGGCTGAGGGCTGAGGGCTGAGGGATTAAGGCTTTCTGGCTCGTCTTAACGGGTTTAGGGCTTGGGGTCTTGGCTTGGGCTCACAATATTACGGGATTCAGGATCTAGGGCATACACTTCGGGTTTAGGGTTTAGGGCTTGGGGTCTTGGGTTAGGCACAATATTATGGGATTCAGGATCTAGGGCTTACACTCAGGGTTTAGGGTTTAGGGCTTGGGGTCTTGGCTTAGGCATTATAATGGTTCAGGATCTAGGGCTTACACTTAGGGTTTAGGGCTTAGGGCTTAATTAAGTTTTTGGTTTAGGGCGGAGTGTTAAAAACTCGAACCCCCTATCTCATCTCCGCCAATCGCCAGTGCCTCACCCTAGATTCCCCATAGACCCCAATTACGTTTAGGTGTATGGGGATAGGGTTTAGGTACCCCCCCCCCCCTATAAGGAACACACAATCCCCAAAACCCCGCCCTACCTCGACAACCCTCAACCCTAAATCCTACACCCTAAACCCTAAACTTAGCTTAACCTAATACGCTTCTGGGATAGGGTTTATGGAAGGATTGGACGTAGGGGAGAATATGCTTGTGCAGTCGGTGTTTTTGTCTGTGCGTTTGGTGCGCGCGGAGTGTGCGTACAGTGCGCGCGCTGCGTGTGTACAGTGCGTGCGGTGTGTGCGTACAGTGCCCGCGATGCGTGCGTACAGTGGGCGCGGTGTGTGCGCGCAGTCCGCGCGGCATGTGCGTACACTGCGCGCGGTGTGTGCGTACAGTGAGCGCTGTGTGTGCGTACAGTGTGCGCGGTGTGTGCGTACGGTGCGCGCGGTGTGTGCGTACAGTACGTGCGCACGCACCGCGCGCACTGTACGCGCGCACTGCGCGCACCGTCCGCGCGGAAAAAACAACACCAATTTTGAAAAAAAGGACACCAATTTTGAAAAAAAAGACACCAATTTTGAAACACAGGGCACCAATTTTGAAAATTGGTGTCCTTTTTTTCAAAATTGGTGTCCTTTTTTTCAGAATTGGTGTTGTTTTTTTCCGCGCGGACGGTGCGCGCAGTGCGCGCGTACAGTGCGCGCGGTGCGTGCGCACGTACTGTACGCACACACCGCGCGCACCGTACGCACATGCCGCGGGCACCGTACGCACACACCGCGCGCACCGTACGCACACACCGCGCTCACTGTACGCACACACCGCGCCCACTGTACGCACGCATCGCGGGCACTGTACGCACACACCGCGCGCACTGTGCGCACGCACCGCGCGCACTGTACGCACACACCGCGCGCACCTTACGCACGCACCGCGCGCACCGCACGTACACGCACAAACACGTCACCGCACACTGACGCGACCCTCACCGCACAGGATCCTCAAGTGCTCCCAACAGAATCGTATTAAATTTAGCTATATATATATATATATTTCATTCTCTTAATTTTATCTTTTAATAGTTCTTTTCTAGAGAATTATTATCTGACTAACAAAATTTTTCTGAATTTATATTTTAATATAAAAATATTTTCATTTTCAAATTCTTTGATAAGTTCTACTGCAATCCTGCGCGCATTGTTTCGCGGGGTCAACGTTGAACTTAAGCTGCAGTCCCATGGTCTGTCCGGGAGCTGTCTTTGGGCACTCGCACTCGACAGCGTCGGGCGAGGCTACGGGACAACTTCACGGCTGCTGCGCGCTTGTCCCGGGCTCGTTTCGCCGGCCCATGAGCCCATACAGCCATACAACTCTCAGCTTCAGTGCAACAGTTCAACACATGGGTAGTTGTCAAAATTATGGTCCCTTTTGGGGTACCCTAAATAATAGGTGCCGTATGATAATAAGGACCCAAAAAGGGACCCTAATTTTGAGAACTACCCACATAGCCTACATAGCATCCCAAAGACAACTGAACTTACGCTCGGCTTACTGCTCTTAGACTCCCAGGTCTGGCTTGTCGTGTACCATCAGCCGAGTGCACGGTGGCATTCTTTCTACAGCAAGCCACATCGAGTCTAGTCTACTGGCGTCTAGGCTCTAATGATGCTATAAGAGGCAGGGCTTTGCCATGCAAGAGCTGTCAAGCAAACATGGGCAAAATCTCCCGAGCCATTCCGCTCATCGCGGGAGACTCCACTATGCCGCTGGGAAAGGGGCAGTGAAGTGAAGCATCTTCCTGGGCTTGCTGTGGGTTCAGGAGACAGCCTTGTCACCCATAGGCATGATTCCCCTCTGTATCAGCTGTGAACATCGGGTAAACCAACTGCTAGCAGGAAGCTACCTTGGGATTGGCGTGGCGCAACATGGCCGAGGACAGGATGACTTGATGGCTCCATAAGCGCAAAACCGCAAGCGCTGCACTCGCAGCATCCCCGGCATCAGGGGGTCTACAGCCGAAATTTCATAGCACAAGGAGCTTGTCAATCGAACTAGTCTTAATAAATGTTGACTTCAGCAAACAAAGCCCGCTGTCTGGGAGCACACTGGAGTCAAGAGCTTTACTCTGGCTCAGAATTAATTCCTTGCACTCCAAAATTTTGAACTATGCTGGAGCCTTCCGAAAGGCTGATTGCTCTGGAGACTCTGCAGCAAGGTACTATAAAATGTGCATGGGAGCTTTGCACTTGTTGTCGGCCATGCCACTGGCAAAGTTGGCAACTTTGTTGAGATCTGCGATGAGGCCGGCAATGTTTGCAGAGCAGGCAGGTGAGAAAATCTGGTACATCGTACACTTCGAAACCGCACCAGCAAGAAAGGACGCCATTGAAGCGAAGGAGATCAATGCACCGGTGACGCTCGCCGAACATCCCGCCTTTGAGTTCTGCCCGGAGCAGTCCCCATTCGCCAAGGCATTCACGTCGAGACCCGCTCTACCGGCGAAGAATGCTGCCTGATCAGCATTCAGAATGCAGTTCGCCATTCCTGTCTCATCGTTCACGCTGATAGGATTGAAGATGGTCGCACCATTTTCAATCTTCTCTGCATCGCAGGCTTGCGAAACGCTTTTCAGAGTGGCCCACGAGGCCACCCAGGCCACTGAGAAGAGTGGCAATCGGAGCCTCGCAGCCGGCTCGCCAGTTCACAGTGTCGGTGGGACAGTTCAGCGCCAACTCGGTGAGAAAGGCGGCAGTCCCGGAGAGCGTTGCCAAAGTGTTGCCGATGTTCGCTACGCAAGCCTCCGTCTTCTCCTCCATGCCACCCCAGCCACAGGTGGCCACAGCTCCGTTGATGGACATGCCGGCTGATGCCAGTTGATGAGTGGCCAGGAGGGAGCTGAAGACACACATGGGTGGTTGTCAAAATTAGGGTCCCTTTTTGGGTACCCTAAATATTAGGTGCCGTATTATATTAAGGACCCAAAAAGGGACCATAGTTTTGACAACCACCCACATGGCAATATCCGCCTTTCTGGAATTACCCATGACGACGACTTTCCTCCCCTTGATGTAAGTGACATAATCACCATGGACTTTCTGCTTGATTCTCTCAATCTCTTTCGCGGTTTCTGCCAAGCTGGCAAGACGCGGGGGTGCTGGAAGCACGGCCTCGACGTGTTCTGAGCTGTTGGCAGGGATCGAGATTGTCTCTGCAAGACGCTGAAGCACCAAGAGGAAGCACAGGCACTGACGGCTTCGTGTCATACTTCTGCAGGTGTCCCGTTCTAAAACTGCTGGCCAGTCTTAACTGTCTTAACTTGAGCCGTAGACATTGTAGGCTTTGACACTTGATGATGGCGTTCAGATACAACTCCACATTAGCCTTGCAGAAGACTGTCAGTGGACCACAGACTAGATCTAGATGGGTCAAAAGGCCATGGAAATCGAATCAGAAAGGCCCTTACCCCAACCTGAAAACAACCAGCCCTTGACAGGCAAGGCACAAGCTCATCACCCGCAGCCCCTACGCGCACAACTGTGTCTTCACAGGTGCCTTGATTGCGAGGGGCTTCGTACCTTCCCCAGTCTTTGCGGTGATCGTCACAGGCAAGCCCAAATGCCTTCGTGGCAGCTGCTCTGCTGCGTTGACAGAAATTTCTGCTTCGGACGCGGAGGATGCACGGATGTACTACAGGATGTCTGAAGAAGAGGGCCAGTAATTTTCAGGGTCCCATCGCGATGACAACGCGGCGGCTGGATCAAGAATTGTGCTTGTGATGGTCGTTACTGCTGGGGGCAAGAACTGAACAAAAAAAAGACAGCCAGCATGAATTCGTTCGACAGGTTATGGTTACGGTTACGACATGATGGGATCACAACAGATGGCACGGATGCAGAAAGGCCCAAGACGACTCACTTAGCCGGCTTTGAAAGCTTCGGTGCTAGGTGCACAAGTGCCGCGAAACAGCGACGATGCCAAGAAGTCTTTGTTCCTAGTCAGAAGCTGTGGCGAGTTGTCCATCACAGAGATCACATTAAATTCTAGAAATGCACAACCTGAAATCAGTTCTTGCTGAGCTGCTCGATAGGATCTGCGGCTGCAGTGACGAGCACAGCTCCGAGAAGCGTGAGGAAGCCCAGATGCATCAGATGCGATCGCCATGGAATATCATGTATTAGGTAGCAATATTAGGGGTACCCCTTAAAGGGTACCCCTTCTGAACCCTACTTTTGGCTCTCTTAAAAGGGACCTTATTGAGAGGGTCTATATCCCCAAGGGTCCCCCTAATCCTAGCTCCCATGTACGTGTGCATGTATGTAGAACCTGATACCTTAAGCTATGAAGCTCTCGGGCGGCATTGAGAATCGGCTTCTTCTGTCTGCCTGCCTTTTGCCGAAGCCTTTGAAGTTAGCCGATGCCGGCACCGATACGATCTCTCAGCATTCATGGGGCCCAAGCAGCTCAAGTCGGTTCCCATGCTGTGAGATCGAAGCTGAAGTTTGGGGCTTTGGGATTTCGACTCGCTCACTCGCGCAAGGCAGGCATTTCAAAGAAGGTCCGAGCTTGGGATTTAGAGTTTAGGGTAGCAGAGTTACTGCGTAGGCTTCCCTTTTACAGTGTGATAAGTGGGATACGCACCAACCTGGCTCGGATCGGTAGGGCTTCGACGCTCATGCTCGCACCAGGCAGACAGCTTCACAACAGGTCCAGCCGCTGACTCCAACTATCCCAGCCCTTTTACACCTGGACTACGCATATGCCAGGAACCAAGGCGCCGACTGTGCTGTGGATTCGTGCCACACGGCTACCACCCTAAACCCTAAACTGTTTCAGGTTCCATGGCTTGCTTCAGACTAACCTCTGCTCTTTAGTTCCAAACCTCGGTCTATGCTCTCACAACTCGGACAAGCCGGAGCTTTGGGGCTTCTGCTCTTTCCAGGACATCTTCTCGACCCTTCTCTACACCGGCCAGGTTAATGCTCGTCCGGCCAGATCTTAAAAAACGCCCTTAACCCTGATCCGACATGCAGTCCTGGAGACGTCCTTTCCTCCTCGCCACGCGATGTGCCCACAAGGGGCGCTCCAATGCCCTCTGCCGCTTCAACGGGCTTCATCCTATGTTAGATGCTTGCATATTGTTTGGGCCTAGGGGTATGTACACATGCAGGCCAACCCCCAGTCATGTTCATTCCATATCACGACACTTTCTCATTGAGGGGGCCCTATAAGTGTGCTAGAGATGGCTCTCCAGAGGAGCATTGGGGTCACTGAAGCCGTGAAAACCCTACGATTCTCCTTGTGAGATTCGGGCCAGTTGGCCCGGCCCTCATCAGATCCGGAGTCAAGTACCAAAGGCATCTCGGAATGTCTTGCGAAGGGGTTCGGGGATGCACTTGCATGTGGCTTTGGGTTTTGGGGCTCTTCTGGCGGCTGGGTCTAGCACACAACACCAAGTCACTCACGACTATTGCCAGCCTACTTGCCACTTGAAACGGGACAGTGGATTCAGGTGCCGAGCGCAGCTACTCATCCGAGACCATCCGCGACAGCTCTGGTAAAGACCCCGGTGCCGACGAAACAGTTGGGAGAGTGCTGGTGTTTAAGCTAGCGGCTACATCCTTCAGTTCAGCCTGTGAGGTCGGATATCCATGTTAATCTCTACAGTATCAGGCCCACGCAACCCAGCACCGATTTCTTCGCGGCCAAGGCTTTACGACTTTACCACAATTGAAGTCTGAGAGCGTCTGCGGAGGGATCTAGCAGGAGTTGCTTGTGGTGCAGCGGAAGAGGGGAAGAGGAACGAAGGCAGAGCTGTCGATCTCACACATCAGAGTCCACCTGTTCGGCAGATAAGGGCGGTGTCATCGGAGTCGGGGTGCATTCAACAGTTGCAGAAAGAAGTGGAACCCTGACGAGGATTGGGAACGCAGTGTCAAGGGGTTCGAGTTTCAGGATTTGGGGCTTTGGCCTTGGGTCCTGTGCGCCACTTAAACCGCTCGGAAATGGTGATCCAAGCAATGCAGTCTACAGCCGTGTGCACATGAAGCTTGCATTTCACCAACATCTGTCGCACGCCACATAAGCAAACGATTCGCCCACCTTTTTTGACGTTTCTGCGCGCCGATCCACTGACAACGAGTGGGTGGAATTACTTTGAGTTGGACGCTACGAAGCCTGAAGGGGAGTGTTGCACAGGGATTGCTCATATGCATTTTTGCCGTCTGTATGTATGTGTATGTATGGATGTATGTACATGTACACCTATATACTCCGTATTTTATATACTGTACTGTATTGTATACCATCGCATATATGATAGTGCATGTTATGTATGTCGCAGCATATACTGTATTAGACTGTGCAACTCGCCAGTCTACTGCACGGCATGTCATATACATATAGGCATAAACACACATACACAGGTACACATGCACACATAATATGTGTATGTGTACATACATACCTGGTATATCTATACATACAACTTCATCAGACCTAGACCAATAAATGAATATGTATGTATGCACATGTATATATATATATACACATGTAAACACTATCTCTTTATCTATCCATCTATCTACCTACCGATCGACCTACCTACCTACCCACCTGCCGACCTGCCGAGCTACCGACCTACCGACCCGCCTACCCACCTGCCCACCTACCCGCCTACCCACCAACCCACCAACCTACCAACCTACCAACCTACCAACCTACCTGCTCAACCAACCAAAACCCACCCACCCACCCACCCANNCCGACCGACCTACCTACCTACCCACCTACCTGTCTACCTACCGATCCCTGGATCTGTTCATACAAGTATTCAATTTACTTTTTTGTTTACTTTCTTATGTATTTAGCTAGATAGATACTGGATCCTCCGGAAGTTAGCAGCGGCTGTGGTAATGCCCCGGACCTTGTGCCAGGACAAAATGGTGGCCGGGTCCACACGGCCCTCTCTCATCGCTCGATCTCGGTTCACTAGGAGGCCCACGGGGCCACCTGTCGCACTTTCTAGGGCCTAGCTGGCTGGGTCGAAGCACGTGCTACAGCACCGTCCTCGAAGTTTCCACATCTGAGCAAAGTTTTGTTTGGGTCTGAGCGGTCTTTCCGAGGCTTTGCCTTACGTGCTTGCCCGCTTCAAGACGATTTCTGGCCGGTTCCTCCTGCCCACCTTGCAAAAGAGGCAAACTCTGGTCTCTTACAGTTATGGCTTCGTTGCAAAGGCCAGATAGCTTGCAGAAGACTGCCTAGCTTCCGGAACCGGCCATCCATCGTAGTGGTCGGGAGTCACATCATCCAATAGAAAATTCTAGGGCCACTTTGGTCCTCCACAAGAAGCAGTGCCTGCTGTTCTCTTCCCTGACCCGCGTTGCTGGTGCTGATTACAGGTGGTGTGAAGAGTCGGCGTAGATAGGCTCTGAGCTATCCGCCTCTTGCTCGGCACGCTGTCAGCCAATTCGGATGCTCATGGTGAATTTTTGATAAAGACAGCTTGTGGCCAGGACATTGGCGAGCCTCTTCCAGGTCATATGCCGCTGCTGAGCAATCCCCGCTTGTGTCTCGCTTGGATGGGTAACTTCGCAGAAATTCGAGCATCTGTGAACACATGCACCATGTGTAGGATGGGATTCGCTGTCGACATACACACACACACAGAGAACATGCCGGTGGGAAGACCTGATACATGACAACAGTCAACATGACCGGCTGGCCAGTTTATCAAAGGGGCAGAACTGCAGCATGGTTTGTGGCTTCAGGGTCGGCTTGCGGATAGCACAGCAACAGCTGTACGTGCTGCGCAGAAACGTCGAAACGGAGCGTCAACCCCTGCCGCATGCTTGTGTGCTGCCTGAAGCCGGCGATGCTCGTCGCTTCATCCCTAGTGTTTTGCTGCTCTTGAATCTGATTCCGAGGCCTTCTTTGGAAACAGGCGGCTGAACAGCTGTGTGTCGACTCAGTCTCAAGAAGCGCGGGGGGGTCGGCTGCCAGTGAAACGAGGTCGGAGTAGTATTTCGGATCGGCCTGCTCGCTTCTGGATGCTTGATTTCGGGGTCTGGTCGGAGGGCTTTGGCTCATTGGCTGCCAGGCAGGATGTTTAGGGACTTAGGCTGCGACAACAACCATGAAAACATAGTGACAGAGTGGGCTGGGCTCTGATTTTTGCTCGGCTGCCCCGAGGTGGCAACTGTACCTAGAGTTGAATCCTTGCCCCCAGCATAGCCTGTGCCGTGCATAAAACAGTGAAGCTCCCAAAACTTTTCTCCACCCTGGCTCCAAACAGCCAATGATCTCTCTTCAACCATCCTTCCCACTCGTCACCTGCGCATCATCCTCGCAACGGACGGTACTCCGAGATCTTTTGCCGAAGAATGAGTTTGGCCTTCCAGCTGCCACCGGGTTCAGGGGGGTGATCTCTACAGCCGACAGGCTCGGCAGTGCAAGAGCTTCGAATGACATACTGCTACTAAGAAAAGCGTTCCGGAAACTGCAAGTGCCTGCTTGAACCCCAATGTGCAGATCGTGATTTGGCTCGATGCACCTTGGCAGTCCCTTCTTCCGTGCCATAGATGTTGGCCATGCCTTGCGACATGGGGGATAGCACTCGAAAGCTTGGTGTCACAAGGGTGACCTGATTTCTAGAGCCTCTTGGCGGACTGCCACAGACTGCTCTAACACAGCCAGACAGGCCTGCACAAAGGCACTCGACGACTGAGAAACCAAGCCGAGCGCAAGTATACCCGATTCTCTCATGTGTCACATAGAATTCGTTATGTAATGAATCATAAACGACAATATTCTTTCTGAAGGATCAACAAAACTGAGTCGCTGTATCCGAAGGACTTCGTGCTCTGGTCGATCTGCGTGGAAACGCCTGCCGCCTTGAAGCAGTCGCACATCAGCACATCTAGCCCTCTCATCGAAACCGGCTGCAAGTCCGACTGGAGATCAGAAGCCGGACCAATTGCTTGCATACGATGTCGAGAAGTCTTTACTGACTACTACTCCTCCTACTGCTACTGCTACTGCCACTAATCCTGCTCCTGCTACTACCACCACTACTGCCGCTGCTGCCGCTACTACTACAACGTCTACTACCCCTGCTGCCACCATCACCATGCTGATGGAAACCACTGCCCGTGCCCTCCTGCCATGTGACTGCGAAACTGGAGCGTAACATCTCCCTTGGCCGAGGTGCGGCATTGATGGCAGCCAGAGCTTGACCTCCCTTGCCTGAGTGCCGGGAGTTGCTTGTGCGTGCAAGCTGATGGCTGACAGAACTGAGACTATAGGTAGCATTATTAGGAGTACCCCTTAAAGGGTACCCCTTCTGAACCCTACTTTTGGCTCTCTTAAAAGGGACCTTATTGAGAGGGTCTATATCCCCAAGAGTCCCCCTAATCCTAGCTCCCAGACTATTCGCTTGCATCTAGTGGCAAGCGTTTTTTCGGCAGGAGCACAACCGTGGCATTGCATATCACACGCAAGGACTGTTGCGCGTGGATGCCCGTGTTTGAGCTGGACATTCAGATCAAACGAAGTTTGATTCAGGAGCAATTAATGGCTCATCGCCGAGGTGCCAATGAGGTATGCCACGCACTTCTGCTCGATAACCTCTGTGCCTCACAGGTCTCAGGATGCAGCGGTCCAAGCAGCTGTCTGCTTCCGGTTTTCGCACTCGTACACAGGAGCACGATTGGCTTAGAAGGGGTCGTGTAGCACGGCGAAAATCACCCAAACCCCAAACCCAAATCCACGGTCTCCGAGATCCCGACCCTAAAATTTGCCGTTCTAGACGTACTGTGATGCATCGGCAGTTGTAGATGTAAGCATCAGCACCATCCATGACCCTCCCTTCTCAACGTTTCATCGCCCGAAATCGTGAATGATTGTAAACGTCAGATGTGGAAGAGTTCCCTAAAAGGAATCCAGTACAGCAGCACAATGGGCCGGAACGATTAGGAAGCACAGACAGGAGTAACCAATGTCAACCAATAGCCCCAACTTTCTGATCTTGTAGCGCCGCGGAGGTCTTGTGGCCCGAAAATTTTAATTCTCGGGCGGTGAATACTTTTTATAGGCTTCCTTCTAAGTGGCCAATCTCAAAACAAAGCCGCCTGGAAGAAGAGCGCCCCTGGAGGTGTCAAAATACCTAAACCCTAAAGCTCAACGTCTGAAAGTCTCAGATGGCATCTATATATACATATAAAGATTACCTAGATAACTACAAGATAGTAGAGTTTAGTAAAGCATCGTATAGTATAGTGCAGTATGTGGCATCCGGTCCTGTCGGAAGGTCCGGGGGCCCACGTGGGATCTTGCCGCTCTCACGCATGGCATCCAGACCGGCCTGAACCACGGTAGCAAAGCTACTGCTGCTACTGTTAGTAATATCACTACTACTACTACTACTGCTGCTGCTGCTGTTGCTACTGCTACTGCTACTGCTACTGCTACTGCTACTGCTACTGCTACTGCTACTGCTACTACTACTACTACTACTACTACTACTACTACTACTACTCGTACTACTAGTACGACTGTACGATCTTATACTGTACTATACTAACCGTTTCGGTGCTATACTATACGGTTTTTAACTCAAATTGCCTAGTGGGCTGTTCATCGCGGCTCGGCGCCTTCTCTACCTGCTGGGCTCGGAAGACGGCCGCTGCCAGGGCCTCCCAAAGGGCGAGCTGCAGGATTTACCCCATATATATATGTATGTACATATAAATATATATACCTTGTATGTATGTAAACACAAAAATGTGTATGTATATATATATATATATACACATAAATATACAGATATATACAAACATACATATATATATATATATGTCTATATAGATATACAGATAATATGTATGTTTATGTAGATGTTGACATATGCGTTTATATTGTCTTAGTGGTACTAGCCTGAAACTTTACACCGTCAACCGATGAAGCTGACGTAATGACAATCCTGTGCCTCATCCTGTCTTCGACGGCCCACATCAACAAATTCCATCATCTCACTTGCACACTTCAAGACGTAGGCGTTTATTAAAGCGTTAGGTCCTTAGGCACACGTATACATTGGGCACACTAGCTTATAAGGCTTGTAGTGAAACTTGCATTCTCAACGCTGAGGTCGAGACACTCACCACTCCTCTATAGATGGGACTCTGGGACTCTAAACCCTAAGGTCCTAAACCCTCAACCCAACTCAGAGCAAAATAAACTCTGAAGCCTCCGCAACTGAAACCGATTCCGAGCCTCTGGTGTCGCCTCCGGGATGCCCCGACGATTCACGGCGACCTGGGTATCAGGGCTTTACAACTTCCGGGCTTCTGGGTCGAAAGATATAGGCTTACAAGGGTTTAGGACGATGGGGTTTAGGGTTTATAGGGTTTATGGGGTTTTTAAGGTTTATAGGGTTTATGGGTTTTTTAGGATTTATAGGGTTTATGTGGTCTTTAAGGTTTATAGGGCTCATGGGTTTTTTAGGGTCTAGGGTTTATAGGGTTTATACGGTTGAGGGATCGGTTGGGGGAAGCCTGAACCTTGAACCGAGTGCCCGACTGGCCCGGTCGGTCTCGGTGGACCTCAGCGCGAGAGCTTTGACAGGGTCGGGGCAGCCTTACAGCCACGTAGTGGATTAATGTAGGGGCCTTAATAATTAGAATAGGGTTTGGGGGTATACTGTGCTATAATAATGATATAAGGAACCCCAAAACCCTATTCTAACTATTAAGGCCCCTATATTAGGGAGATCACTAGAAGGGCTATAAGAGGTTTCAGGCCTCATGTCCTTCTCGGGATTTATGAATGAAGTCGGGCCTCAAAATCCGTAAGCGCTTGAGTGATGCCAGGCGAATATCGGTGAGCCTGTCTACCCAAACCCTGCATCCCTAAACCCCTAAACCCTAAACCCTGGGGTCCAGCCTTCCTTGAAGAAGGAGGGTCCAGATACCGTCATGGGGCCCAGCGGAGCGTCTAGTTGAGCCGTTTTCAAGCCAATCACGAAACCTAAACCCTATGAGCCTTAAGCCGTCTTTGCGCACGGCACTTGAGATAGCGGCCTGGATAACCAGAAACACTTATACAGTGACCGCGCAGGGATGCCAGCGACAAATATTCAGACACATCAAATTACCACGACTCTCCTCAACCAGATTCATGGCCACTCATGATGCTGGCCCTTAGAAAATCTGAAAAGTTCAGAACCCAACCTGCCATGCCCGGCGGCAGCGCAGGCCGTGAGGGCCTAAGCAAGGCTTCTTTCCGGTGAGCCGTGCGAAGCTTTGGCTTCAATCCTTTGGGCTTCACAACTGCATCACTCGATGGCATCTACAGTACACGCTTTTTGCTAACCAAGCATTCGCACCTTGTCCAAGGTGTCAGAGTCGAGATGCACAGAAGCACCAGCTTTGGCAACCCGCTGGTTTTCCACAGCGGGGCACCCAGACAACCTGTCATGCATCAGAAGGCTGCTGGGATGTTCTGAATTCTCCTCGGCAAATCCGGGATGTCGATAAAGCGAGAACTCGCCAGCTGCGACTTCTCCTGTGCTCTCAAGATTCTCTGCATGCCTGATGCCTTGCTTGTGGGCAGCGCACCGCTGGGAGCAGTATGCTTGAAAAGGCCGATGGACGACCGCAAGGGAGACGAATGAACATCTCCTTCAGTATTGTAAAGAGTGTAGAGCGAATTCTGGTGTCTGTCTTCCCGATTGCCATGCGGATTTACAGCGATCATGTCGAGCTTCCAAAATCGGTTCACTGCTGTAAACCCGAAGGCTCCATGCCAAGCCTGGGAACGAAACTGCAGCATTAGCTGCCAGGCCCTGCAGCAACAAAAGACCTTGCAAACTTCGGACGCTATCTCTCTGCCTGCGCCTTTGACTGTACAGATCCGTCTAGAAGGAGCAGCAGCAAAATGCAAAAAGTAGAGCCAGCATTGCGCGCGGATTTGAAAAGGCCGGATTGGCTCAGTCCCGCCGTTGCACGGCCGTTTGCACTCAAATACTTCGTGCTTGGGCTGGACTTGACACACGCAGCAATACCACGAACGCATAGCCGGCTCGAAGGATGCTCGGTTGACATGTTGTGCCAGGTGTGCAGTCTCACAATCCGCTCAGGGCGCGGGGCGGTGCGTATTGTACACAGTGAGCTGCGAGGCATCCACAATGAGTCTAGATGCATGTTGATCCGTCTCTGGATCCAAAGCGATCTGTAGTTTTCCAGCATTGAAGCGGTGCCAATCACCCAGAAGCGGCAAAACCAGGGGGATCGCTGTGCTGTCCGGACTGTAGCCGTCTAGATGAATGGCACGGTTGACTTCGGGCTCGAACCAGCTTCGGAATTCTTCCCAGTCACTCTGCGACGGGAGGAAGTCGTCTAGGTGAACTTGCTCATTCATGCAAAGCTTCACCTCGGTCACTGGCATGGAATCCCTCTCCAAGTCCACGGTCAACTTCAGGGAGATTTCCTCTGGTAGGCACTCCCATCGCCCAGGCTCCATGTTCGAAGTCCATGAGCCCAGGGTCGTTGAGGACTCCGGGGAGCCTTCACGCTGTACAATGTCCTGGTTCAGGGCCTTGAAGTCCTCTAAGGGGCTCAGAGCATCGGATTTTTGGCATAGTTCCCTTGCAACCTTGGCCT
The DNA here is from genome assembly GCA_905221635.1 of Symbiodinium sp. CCMP2456. Taxonomy (NCBI): domain Eukaryota; class Dinophyceae; order Suessiales; family Symbiodiniaceae; genus Symbiodinium; species Symbiodinium sp. CCMP2456. The sequence continues at coordinate 20,965 of CAJNDV010019669.1, read as the reverse complement.
CAACTTCCCTGGAGAGCTCAGTGTCCAAGCCGGAGAGGAGCTCCCAGATCTGTTGCAGCCGCGCTCTCACGCGCTCGCTGTGATTGGGCCCTGAGGAGTCGAGGTCAGACTGGGCCAGCTGCAAAGGAACGCGGATGCGCCGCATCACCAGCCCCAAGCATCGGCTTAGTTGCAGGTGCGTCGACTCGGTCTCTTCAAGCTTGCTCTGGCTGGAGTTGCTGGTCGGGCTGGAGAGGTAGTACATGAAAAGGCCGCACCAGACCAGCATTGCGGACTCCACCCGCATGTTCGTCCTGCCAAGCAGTGCAATGGAAATGGTCGTCACCCATGCAGTCAGAACTGATGGACGGGTCTCGCTGCACATGAGCATGATCTCTGCCAGCAGGGTGTTGCTGGTCATAGCAAAATCCAGCTCTGCGAGCCCTGATCCACTAGTTCCCAAGCTGCTGCGGTGAAAAGAATCGTAGTAGCATAGGGCGAGAAAGGCAGCGCCACTGTAGATGACGTCCTTGGGCACGTTGAGGGCTGCTGAGGCCAGAATTGGCATCACAACGCCCAAAACAGCCAAAACGAGATGCTCCGGCCACTGAGGCGCAGCTTCCGACTCCAACATGCGGCACCACAGCACCACGTGGAACAAGGCTAAGGCTACATCCTGCTTGCTGCCAAGCTCGGCCAACGTTACGGCCATCTGGTACTCCGACGCAACGGAGCGAATCTGGACTAGCCTTGAGCAAAAATGACTCTGGGTTGTCTTGTTGTGGCAGAGGGACTTACTGCAAAACTTCAACAACAGCAAACGACGCATTGGAGTGGATGTAACGCGCTGGATCCTGGTTCCGCCTTCGCTACACATGCAGCCTTCCTTGCATCGGGGCCAGGCATAAGCGCCAATGCCGATTCCGCCGAAGGGGGTGCTTCCTGCATCTGTGCTGTGGTTCGTGGCGGTGGGGTCACGCGTTCAAATACTTGGACCATGGCATACTTCCGTGAACTTCAAAAAGTGAGCATTACTGAAGTGCCCTGGGTCCTCTGCATCCCAACCTCCCCCCCGGCGCCGATTTCGGCGCGTGCGGTGGCTGTTGCTCCTGGTGCCAAAGAATACACCAGCAGGGGTTCTACTGCGATGGCCCATTGCACCTAAAGCCTCCCTGTCTACAAAACGCAGTTCTGAAGGAGAACTTACCTCGAAGGGTTAGCTCACACTTTCTCATGCAACATGGACATGGGTGGTTTCAAACACTAGGTGCCAATAGGACAAAACATCATTGGGCTTTCAAAGATGCATTGCCAAGGTCGTGTAGGCGGAACACTACGAAGCCGAAAAGGTCCCCTCCTGCTCTTCTTCCGAGGGCTTCGACTAGACTTCCGCTCTGCCGGCGGGGGCGGCGGCGCCTCGCGGGATAGGATGACGGGGTTTTCTTGTCACTTCCGGGGGCTTCCGAGACGGCCCCAAGAGAAGGGACTCCGAGGCCATCTCGGACTCTCAGACTCTTCGGGTGCTCTTCGAATGGCCACCTCCGCCATGGCAAAAAAGCTAAGTTACAAAAGTGTTACGAATAGGTAGCGAAGCTACTGAGAGTTGGGTACAGCTCGCGCTGCTCGCAAGGAAGTGCTGTGATGCCACAGTATCTCAGAAGCGATTGCTACAACTTGGACAAGGATGAAGCGACTCAAGCTCTTGCAAAGCCTTTCTACGAGGTCTGCCGGGTGCGCATGCTTGGCATTAAAAGTCTTCACGCCGTTTCAGGCGTCGGGAACGCACTAGGGAACCCGCTTCAAACCACTATGTCACTATGTCACCATACAGAAAGCCTCAAACATGGGAGGGTGTGTCTCGACAGCTAGCATTGCGGGCTTCCCTGACGTCACTACTGAAAGCCAAAACTGCGACACTTTCTTGGCCGCATCTGAATCACGGGCCTTCCTACGTCTCACTGCTAAACCCTTGACTGCACAACACGCTCAGCAAATGCAGTAGTCCACAGCTGGGAGAGGAAACTCATTTCATGGGCACCTCTCTGAGTTGGAGGGACTCTGTTGCCCAGAAGCAAAACAGGGCAAAGGGCATGCTTGAAATGGATCCCAGAACCCGAAAGTCGACAGTTTGGGCTACCTTTGACTCTAAGAAACTGTTAGGCCTCAGCCATCTCAAGCTTTCAAGGCTTCTCTTCGAAGCATTTCTACAGCGCACGTCTCGCAGATTGCATAGTCAGACCGCTCGCAGTACAGGAACTTGGTGCTGACTTCGATATCCGCTTCACACACATCACATTCCTTGGCCGGGACAGGGTGGAAATACTGTAGAGCCAGAGCACATACTCTGAACAAGCACGACGGTCATACCAAGAAGCGTAAACTTCGGCTGCGATTTCGACCACCATCGGATACCCTGCAGGACACTGGAGCTTGTCTGCCAGTCGTGAGTCCTTGGCTGTCCGACCGTCCATGCCAACTTAAAAGCGACCAGGGTGGAATGGAGAAATCTCGTCGCAGCTACCCGTACTTTTGCTTGGGGTTTCTTGTTGACCTTCAAGGTCCTGAAAGCATATTCTACCCCAAACCCTTGTTGGAAGGATGACGCCCCCTTCCATACCTCTACCAAACCCCAAGCCACGAAACCTACTCCCTAAACGCTAAATTACCAAACCCACCCGAACCCGCGCCCTCCTCCCCCTCCCCCATTCAAAGCCAAAAAGCCATACCCTCGGCGGCTGCCTGGGCTGCCTCGTACTCGTCCACACTCACAGGCTGCAAGTTGTCCTCCTTGAAGAGCATATCCTCGGATTTAGACGCGGCTTTCGGCAAGTTTTAAATTAGGCTGCTTCATGCAGTGTTATATCTAAGTATACCATCATACTGATGTTAACACGAATAATCAATATGACCACGGCCGCGGCAAATATTTACAATAGTAGTTAAGACAACAACAACAACTACTACTACTACTACTACTACTACTACTGCTACAACAACAACAACAACTACTACTACTACTACGACGACGACGACTACTACTACTACTACTGCTGCTACTAGTACTGCTGC
>CAJNDV010019668.1:130737-143531 GCA_905221635.1 Symbiodinium sp. CCMP2456 | reverse complement strand
GGGTTTAGGGTTCAGGGTTTGGTTGATATGTGTAGATAATGTTTCACCAGCAAGATTTTAGGGGTTAGGGCTTTATTTTTGCCGGAACTGTGCCCTCATTGCTGCAGCTCTCGATGCCAGTGATTACAACCGGTTCTCGTAGTTGTTCTAAGCAATGCTGAGCTTCTGAATGTTAATACTCACTGTTCAAATGCCTGTACACACATACTTCTGCGTACAGCTACTTCTGTCCGTGATTATGACAACATGCAATATTGGGGCCTCAATTATTCGAACTGGTTTGGGTGGAATAATGCGATACTTACAGTAAGGAACTCTAGGGAGAGGGAGTAGTATAGGGGCCTTATCAAGACGAATGGGGTTTTGCGGTATATACCACAATAATAAGGAGCCACCAGAATAGTGTTGGTAATTATCCAGGCCTCCACATTAGTATCACTAAGTACTTCGGCAGATGTGTTGTGGCTGTATTCCAATCAAGCCCAGGCTCTGACGACGCATTCGCGGCCGGAGCCTGGCGATGTGTTCGGGCTCTGGGCATTCATTCGTCGCAGCTGGAAGGTTTAGAGCCTCGAAGTTTGATGCCTTTGGAGGCTATGAGGGGTTGTCGTTCTAGGGCACTAGTACCGGGTGTCCCTATCCAACTTGAGCCAAAAAACGACTTGGAACACATGCGCACATCTCCTCTACCCCGACGGGTTTTTAGTCGTAGAGCTGTTCTACATTAAGCTGTCGTCTGAAGGACCTTCGTTGCGAAACTGCCTACTTGCAGGGCCGAGGCATTATTTGCCCTTGTAAGCTTCTTGCGGAATTTCTAACTAAGTCTGAAACGATTCTGCCTATCCCTCTTGTTGGCTACCCATACTTACTAGTCGGACTAAAGGAAAAGAGCCCAAAAGATGTAGGTAAGGAGAAGGTCTATGACAGGCCTTCAACGCAATACGAAGGTAGGTGGGCCCTTGTGCTGGAGAACTTGTTTGGGATTCCTCGACCTACCCTCGGAGCCCGCAGTTTAGAAACGGCCAACTTGAGCTGGGGGAAAGCAGGAGTAGGGGGCTTTATAATTGGAGTAGGGTTTTGGGGCCCATATACTATAACTACTGTAACTATAATAAGGACCCCCAAAACAGTATAGGTAATTGTTTAGGCCTCTTTTTTACCCTCACGTGATTTCAAGCTCTACAATGACAAGCCGCTAGGATCCTCTTGGTCAAATGCCCTTCGGGCCGTAATGTAGGGGCCTTAAGAATTAGAACAGGGTTTTGGTGCCCATTATACAACAATTATAATAAGGAACCCCCAATATAATGCGGGTAATGATTTAGGGGTCCTTGACCCCGAAACCTGCTAAATCTTCTCCTCGCGAGACAGCCAGCTTGGGAAGCCAAGTCATAAACCATGATGGAACGCCTGAACCCTGCACTGTACCCTAGTACTTTACACCCTAAACGGCCCTAAACCCTAAACCCTGAGCCCCGCAAGCATCAACCCATGACAATGGACACCGCTTTTATCAGCCTGGAATCCTTCACCAAGTTGCTGAGTTCCGAGTTACGCAAGCCAAAAAGGTTGCAAGTAGCACCAGCTTGCTTCATGGCACTTTCGGATACCCCAAACCGTGAACCCTGAACCCTGAACCCGCCTCGGCCGCTGCCCGCGCCGCAGCGAGAGCTCCGACTCCTCGTATGGGGGATGTCACGGGAAGCAGGGACCCTTGCAGAATGTAGGGTTTAGGGTTACGGGGTTTAGAGTTTAGGGTTATGGGGTCTCGCAGCACTAGACTAGGGGCCCTTGTATTATTAGGGGAGCCGAGGGTGGTATTTTGCTCAAGAACTCTCCGATTCAAGGGTCTATGTTGCAACTGGAGTCGCTTATCATGATCAGCCACTCCCAGAGCTACCTTCACTACTTTAGAACTTAGCCCATCTGAATGTTGCAAGGGCTTCGTTTTTGGGGTTCAATTGGGACTTTCCGAAAATAGGGGGTACCTTATTTTGGGGTCCTTATTATAAGGATCCTATTATTTCGGGTACTATATTAGGGTCCCCTTTTTTTTGAACCCGTACTGAGGCCGATGCGTGTGACGGGAGCAAGAGCGTTCTCCGAACAGCTCACATACACAGAACTCTCAGGCATCAGATGCCAGATGCGCAATCTGCACGACCCAAGTCGAAGGAACAACACTAAAGGAAACCAGAAGCCCTCGACTGCCGGGTGCCCCTGAAATACTCACCTAAAACGCAAAAGCTTAAAGCGAAGTAACATAGGAGCCTGACCAAGCAGAACAGGATTTTGGGTGTAGTATAACGCAGGATCAACATATATGGATTATGCAGGGATTTTGGTAGTGATCACTCAGGCTGATGCCTACATTATAGAGACCTTCGCTTAATCTCTGAACCGGGATGAGCCGCGCTCGCCGATGAAACACGGCCCGTCTCGAGGAGCGCCTCTGCAGGTATGAGCAGCTTTACGGATCCCCTAAACCCCTTTTTGCCTCCTACATGGCTGAGCGAGTCGCGAGGTAGGGTACAAAGATCCAACAGGGTAAATCCCCTTTAGGGTTTAGGGTTTAGGGAACCCCTAAACCGACAAATCGAGCGTCATGTCCCCTGAACCTTAGACTCTTACTCTCACGAACTTGGGGTCATGTCACTGCGATTTGCAAACTCACAACGATCGGGATGCTCTGAATATGGAACCAGGGTCTGCCCTTGTTGCACCTTGTCCCCAGGCTATACCGTCGAACCCTGAATCGATTTATCAAGGCGCCTATGATAAACCTTATAGCCCGTATGCTTAGCCTTCTTGCACTTGTTCCAGGAACCCTTAAAGGACCCCTATCCTGCTGATTCAGGACGGGGCAGCTTAATATAGGGGCCCTTATAGTTAAAATAGGGCTTTGGGGGCCCTTTATACTGTAAGTAAAACAAGGAACCCCCAAAATGGTATAGGTAATTACTTAAGGCCGTTAAATTGAATCTTTCCACGGCAGCGCTGACAGGCACAGGCTCTCCTAGAAATGTGCAACCGAAAGTCGGACGTGAGCCCTGCACATGATAGGCAGCCAACAGAGGGGCCAGAATAACTAGAAGTTGAATGTGGGTATTCAATCGTATTCCATGGTATGATTATATAGGGAGTATCATGAGACACCATTACTACTTATTCCGGACTCTACATTCCCATATATTCCCATCGATTTCCCAGGTTTTACGCACAGGAAAAGCGAGTTGAATATCCATTACTTGGGAAGGCTTTGCGATGCGGTCCCATGCCTCATGCACCAAACTCGCTTGTTGGTTATAAAGGTTCAGGTTTCGTTTATCTGGAATACTTCTTTACCCGGAGTAAATACCTCACACAACACAACTGGACCTGTTCGCTGCCTCGGTGTATACTGGAGTTTATGCTGACTCACTCGTTTACTTGTGTGTGTCTCGTCGTGATATTAAGTGTCACGGAAGTCACAACAGTCGGCTTCATACGCAAAACGAACATCGCAACGATGAGAACAGTTCTAATCACGTGCTAGCAATGCATGCCCCCGACCCAGTGCCAGCTCTCAAGTTCGAAATCAAAAAATGAGACTGTGCTCTGGGTACGGCGTGCCATCCGAAACCTAGAACCCGAAGCACCTTTTGCAGCTTGGACCGCAAGTCAGCCGCTTTTTCGTGCTTCGGCGGAGCTTGCTTGACCTCTGCATGCTGCAACATGCTAGTAGAAACGTAGCTGTCTTGTTGTGGGGCGAAGAGTGGCACTGCCCAGGGGCTAGATTTTGAGAGCAATGCTCTGTAAGCTGTAGCTGTATGTGCGTGTAAGCATCGAGTAGAGGGTTCATATGCCTGGCATGAACTCGGGCTGCTACGCCCTAAACCCTAAACCCTGAACCCCTAATATTGCAGCCACAGTAGAACCCGAAAGCCCTAAGATCCTAAGACCCTGGAGCAACAAGAAAAACAACCATGTTTAGCCCCAAAGGCAGCCTCGACGAACTCCTCTCATATCATGCGAACCTTTAGGTCATACAATATGTTTTTGAACGCGTGCTGCCAAGACTTGATGGCTCAAACAGTTTATGGGGCTTAGACCCTCCAACTCGCATCTCAAAATCTTAATCAACCCAGACGCTTTTACTGCGATAAGCTCTTGACACTTGACACCGAAAGCTCAAACCGTGACAAAGCAGCTTTAATCCCTCTGACGAAAAGGCAACTATGGAAAGCACCCAAACTAGGGCCAAACTAAAGCCCTAAAGCCCTAAGCCCTAAACCCTAAACCCTAAACCCTAAACCAAAGACCTTAAAGGGGGGGCTTGAGGTCTCTAACCCCAAACCCCCAAATCCACAGAGACCAGACATCCCACTCTTCTACCCTTAACGGTCTAACACCTCCCCTACAGGGGCCCTTGTAACCACAACGCCTATAAAGCTTTGCGAGACCGTAAACCCAAACCAAGCCCTTCAAAACCGCTACTTGAACCGCACATCCCCATTCCTTACAAAAACCTTTGTAAGACCTTATACAACCCTTTTTGAACCCTAAACCCTAAACCCTAAACCCTGAACCCCAAAACCTTTGTAAGACCTTATACAACCCTTTTTGAACCCATGAGTCGAGCCGTATAATACGCCATAGAGCCCTTACCGCTAAAATACGAGCAACTACTTAAACCCGCAAGTGATTAAAGCTCGAAAAGCCATCGGAAACAATATAGAATCATACAGAACCTAAACCTATAAGTTATACCCTAGACCTGAAACCTCCAAAATCCTAACCTACCGTCCAGTATCAGGGGAATTTAAAGCTTAACCTTCGGGATTATAAAGGGGTTAGAGTACCCGAAAAAAGGTTCACGGTTACCTACTCTACTTCTAGGCTAAGGGCCCCTAAGCCCTAAACCCAAAGCCCTGAACTTTAAACCCCCAAACTGTAAGGCCCTAATAGAACGCAGGTGGCTTCGGCGCGCTCCGGCGGTCTGCGCAGCGCTCGAGTCGCTGACTGTCGCACCCTGGGCTCCTTCGCGAGGTATAGCGCAACTATAGGGTTTAGGGCTTAGGGGTTTATAGGGTTTAGGGTTTTGTGGTTAGGGTTTTGGGTGTAGGGTTTAGGGATTTATAGGGTTTCGGGTTTAGTGGTTTAGGGTTTAGGGTTGAGGGGTTTTCGGGCCTAGGAGTTTAGGGGATTTGGGGTATTTTCTAGGGCTTCTAGGAAGAGTGTGGGTCTCTGGTGTTTTAGATTTTCGCGCTTAGGGTTGTTGTGGAGGTCTGTCGTTCCGGGGGCTTGGTTCTCGACTTGAGGAAGCCGAAGTTAGCCCTGCATACAGAGATGCACCGTGAATTCTGCAGGGCTTCGTGCTTGATTTAGGGTTTAGGGTTCAGAGTGTAAGTTCTTTTTAATATATTGCAAAAGCTCTCCGGGGCCATGAGCTGTCTGGCGGGCGCGAACCAACACCGTTTGAAGCTGTCTGTTGCCAGGTTCAGGGGTTCCAGGGCGCCCAGGGGAGAAGGGGAGTATAAGGTTAGGGTTTTCGGTTTCGACTCTCACTCTCGCACGCAGCAGGCAAGGCTCTACGTTTAGGGTTTAGGGTTTCCATCGCAAAGCCTCAGAAAACTTCGGATGATTCTTAACACTGAACACTGCGGGGAAATTGCGAAAATCATGCAGACGTTGATTTGTCTTTGCCTGAACAGTTGGCTCCTTTACTGGTTTTGTCTAGTGCTCCAAGCTACAATCGCGTCGTGCCGGACACAGGTCCATCAAGCATGAGCGCCCAGACATGCTCAGGCTGTGACAGGCAATATCACAGTCAAGAAGATGTCTATCGCTGCTGAAACCCAAAGCAGTTGCAAACCCAAGTGAACAGAATATTTGGCCGCACATCTACACAAAGCCCCACACCCTGCAAAGCTACCGCACACGTCAGACATCCAACTCAAAGCTCGCAACTCCCTGAATCCCTAGCCCAAAGAGCCTCATGGCAACCCTTATAGTACATAGCCATAGAACAACTCTTAGAGCAAGCCTTCCAGAACTACAAGCCAATTTGAAGAAACTAAGCCCTAAGACATGGGCCTTATGCTCCAAACCCAGAAAGAAGCAGTGCCCTAGCTGAAACCTCATGCACAAGCTCAGAACCGTTCAGGGCTCCAGAAGGGTTCTATAAGCCTTTGAGGTTCAGGTTTTCGGTGATTCTGGGGTTCTATCAGCTAAAGAAAGTGTATAAGCATTCTCAGAAACCAATGTGCCACACCCAAGCCAAATCGCCCCACAAATTCCGAACATTCCGCCCTTTGGGAGTTCGTGCTTGCGGTCCCTGGAAACAAAAACCACAACGACGAACAGAAACGTCTATAACGTCTTGCGACAGTTGGCGTATCCGTCGCAGTTTACACGCTGCAACGGCCCCCACGAGCCCGGCAAAGACCTTCCGGCTGGAGCCCTCTGATGTCTAAACCCCACTACTATAGGGGCCTTAATCATTAGAACAGGGTTTTGGGGTATATTATAGTGTGGTTATAATCAGGAACCCCAAAATAGTATAGGTAACTAGTTAGGCCCCTATATTAACCATTTTCCCCACAGCACCCACCTCGGTTCTTCACAAAACTAATCCAACAGTCGTCCAAGCAACTTGAAGCCAACCCCGATGGACCAAGCACAACCCTAAACCCACAACCCTAAGAGCTAGGCCCCTAAGAGCTAGGCCGCAAACCCTGACCCCCAAACCTAAATCCCAAACCCTAAACCCCAAACCCTTAGACTGGCTTTCCTTGACCGCGGTCGGTGTTGACTTGCTCGGACTTTCTTTGACAGGGCTTTTGCCCCGCTCCTGCAGATGTATTAGCTTATTCAAAAGCATGTTGGGGGTGTAGCGTAAATATTAGTCCAGGCTTTGTGCTAGAACTTCGTAAAGCTTTATAGAGTTGAAGCATTTGTGGGTTCTACGTGTTGCAACATGTTTCTGATGGCGATCACCTACAGGTCCAGTATCACGGGAATTTAAGGTTAACTTTTCGGATTACATAGGAGTTATGGTGCCCGAAAAATAAACGGTTACCTATTCTGCTACTAGGCTAAAATCCGAAATCATCAGACTCTAAACCCAAATCCCCTAAGCCCTAAACCCAAAGCCCTGAACTTTAAACCCCCAAAGGCTAACGGTTGCCTACTCTACTACTAGGACCACGAGGAGGTTGTAGCAGTTCTGGGCCCAGCTGAAGCTCCAGGCTCGGGCCTCTCCTGCGTCTGAGTGGAGTGTGGCTTCCGGCCGGAGAGAGAGAGAGAGAGAGAGATATATATATATATATATATATACTACTGTATATATATATACATGCATGTACATATATATATATATATAATATACTTACATACCCCTAGAAAGAACATTTGTATATATATATATATGTATAATATAGTATATGTACATATACAAGGTTATATCAGGACCTTTAGCGATTAGAATAGGGCTTTTGGGGGAGCGTATTATACGGCACAGTTATACAGCGACTATACCCACCGGCGTAGGCCCCGCAGCGCTGTTACCAACCAATAAGGCCTAAGTGAACAACTCTCACATCTCAATATGACGGAATGCCTAAAAAACCCTAAGCCCTATAAGCCCTAAAGAAATCAACCGGGAGAGTCTGGAGATATCAGGCAACAACTCAGCTTCGCCCTGGTCATCGACATGCCGCCCTTGAATGCACTTGTCGGTGCCACAGGCAGTTGGCAATTGAAATGCAGATATTGCAATACCAGCATCAACAACAAGACATGTATAGACAAGGACGACAAAGGCAGAGACAAGAAGAGGAAGGGGAGCTGCCGCTCCGCGAAATACATGCGAGCCCAAAATCAATCCAAACCCGAAACCCTAACCTAACCTAATGGAGAAATCCTGAATCCTGATCCCATCCCTCTTAACCTTTCAGGAGCCCGTGTAGAACCGATATAAGGGCCCCAACCCAACAACTAAAAGTTTTCAAACCTACATCCATAACCCCTATAAGCCCTGAGTAAGCCCTCCAGCCCTGAACCCTAAGCCCTCAATCCCTGAAGCCCAGGCAGGATGAAGCCCTGCAGCCACCAACACCTTACGTAAACCCGAAATAGAACCCATAGGCAAGATTTGGGGTTTAGGGTCATCCCATCAAACCCCAAAGCCCCAAATCCCTATTGAAAGAAAGCTCCTATAAATATAAATATAAATATATATATATACATACATATATATATATATGCGAAACCCCCAATAATCATAACCCTAATAGCCTCTGAAAGGGAACCCCTGAAGCCCAAACTCCTCGGACTGCGCTCTTCCAGGCTCTGTGGGGAGCAGCCCCGCATGCCGCTGCGACTTCGGCGGCGGATAGAAAGATCGGCCCTGTCTGCGGCTTCTTGCCCTACCCATAGGCCCCATAGTAGTTCCTTTTTTGGGGCTCATATTTACAATCCTATAGAGTAATCCCAAAAAGGAACTACTATGGGGCCTATGGGTAAGCCCTAAACCCTAGTATATCCTGAACCCTTTTTGAGCAGGGACTGCACTGCACTAAGCCCTAAATCCTTTCCTGAACCCTAAACCCTAAAATCCTAAACTTGTTGTGTGACACTTAGGGACTTAGGGCTCAGGTTTCTAGGGCTTCTCTCTTCAGGTTGTTCTGCTTGCTCACGTCTCAGCGTTTGGCGCTTAGGGCTGCCATGCTTAAGGGTTTAGGGTTTAGGGTGCCTGTACCAGGGGGACTCTACGGGTACCTACTACCTGCAGGTTTGAGTTCACGGTGCCGGCGTCGGGCTTCGGGTCTTGGGCGGCAGAGCTTGGGCGGATGAGAGAGTTTCAATGCAGAAGATGGAAGCGATACCTCCCGGCTTAGGGCCCAGGGTTAGCCTGCTGCTTAGTGGAAGGTCCTGATCGCAGTCTGCAGTGCAGACGCTTCTGTTCTCGCCGTTCCGCAGATAATCATTCATGTCAAGAACCTGTTGTTGGGTTAGGCGCCCTCAGGAACCAGCTGACCTTACAACAAAACTGTTCCCGGGAGGGCAATGCCGCATGAGATTGACAGTTGCCTCCCTCAGCGCCCGTTCCAAGTTTCCCAAACCGCTCAAAACTATTGTTGGTAGGACCCCTTCAACCGGAGAACGATGGTTCATAATAAGGCCGATCAATACTCAGGTTCTAAATCCCAATATGTATATTCCATAGAAACCCCCAAACCCTGCTAGAGAACACTACCGAAGCCCTTGAAGAACTTTGAATGGAATGCTCCAACCCTACACCCCAAATCCCTGTCTGCGAGAACCAGAGCCTGTACTCAAAGCTCAACCCTGTGCCTGGACATGGCAGAGACGGGCAACAAAAGCTGTTCAAGTGGTCACCTGTCACCTACCGTGCAACTAGACCCAAAACCCCGAAACTCCAAAACGCTAAAACCGTGAAACCCGACAAAAAGACCTAAAACTTCAATCCCTATAAAGCCTAAAAGAACTCTGAACCCTAAACTAGAGCCCCATGATCTCCCAGTCAAGGCCTCCTTCGATCCGATCTCGGGAACAGCTTTCGCGTCCGGCGGCAGGCGCAAAAGACCCGGCGCAATGGCCGCCATGGAGGGTTGGGGTTTAGGGTTCAGGTTTATTATAAATTTAAAGTTTAGGGTTTGACTGAGGTTCCGACTCTCACTCTCGCACACAGCAGGCAAGGTTCCACATAGGTTTGGGGTTTAGGGCTTTAGGCTTTCGGTTCAGGGCTGGGTCGGCGGAGCCGGGTTTATGTACAGTAGGGCTCCCTTTCCGGGGTCTGCGCGCGAGGATCGGATCTTCCCGGCTTCCGTTCTTTCTGATGCAAGCTTGTGGACTGCAGTAGTATGAATGGACCGGGCCGTAAAGGGTCTAGGGCCTCGGCTAGGGGTAGGGTTTAGGGTGTAGGATTTTGGCTTACGGGGTTTGGAGTTAAGGGGCTGAGGATTTGGGCTTTCGGGTTGAAGGTTAAAGTTAAAGGATCTGCAAATTAGTTATCTTATCAGGGTCCATGAATGTATAGGGCAATAGGTCCGCATTCAGCGGAATAGATCCGATCGGACTAACCTGTCTGAAGCTCCGTTGAAGTTGTACTGCACGGCATGCGCGCTTTGCCGGTTTGTCACGTAGGTTTTCAAGGTCTAACACGATGTCGACTACGGCTCGGTTTTCAGCGATAAAAGCACCTGATGTAAACCCTACTCAGTAGGATCCTGGTTATAGCCACCCCTAAGCAGGTATGCTGTAGGGTGCAGACGGCACAGCCTTCGGATGGCGGCAATCAGCTCACTTTGCACACGCGAGTGGAGAGATGTTTTGCTTCAAACTTCTATACCGTCCCTAAGCCCTAAACCCCTAAACCGTCGGAACAAGCTTATAGGGTTTTGGAGACTAGGGTTTCTCGGATGGTTCAGAGTTGACATCGAAATCGTGACCACATGTGCGCAGGCTCACGTCATGGATAGGTCCCTCCTCTTGGACTCCGATATTCTCCATATCTGAATGACAGGCTTCGCGTGATTTAGAACTGGGTGCGACATCTCGGTCCATGAACCCTTTGCATCCGGGCTTGGGAAGTCGGTCGAGGCAAGTGACAGTACACATGAACCCAAAATCGTCCATCCTATCCCTCACCTGCTCCGCGCATCGCAGCCGTCTGACGGTATATTCCCACCCGCTTAGCCGACTAGGTCACACTGCAGGGAAAACGCCCCCCTAACGCTCGGCAACGAGTCCGACCGTTCGAACTATTACTCGAACTATACAGACCCGAAGGCACAGCTAAGGAGGGTGGGCGACGCCGAACTCGCTACGGAATGTCACCCTTTCCCGAGGAGCACACAAATATCCTGAGCTAGAAACCCCGTCGACAACCCCACTGCGCGCTCACTTCAAGACAAAAGTATGTACAGTCTCAGGATTTAGGGCCTAAGGGTTGATGACTCAAGTTAGCCATGACCGGAGTTCGCCGAAGTAAAGCTCTCACATAGCTCACAAGACACCTTTGGCATCAACCTTCCACAAATGCGGGACTCAAAAGCTTAACGCCTCGATCTTCTGTGGTTGAAATGGGAGCCCGAATGATGATTACCATTCTTCCTATACCGCAAAACCTCTGTTATATCATCAAGAGCCACAAGACTGAAACGTGAATTGAAACCCAAGCTTCATCGTGGTGATCAGCCGGCACCCGACGCGAGTAGCTTTGGATAGCTGTGGCTCGGCGAGTGGCTGGCTGTGTAAACCAACTTCCAGTGTAACCCCAAAGGGTACTTATGCTATGGCATCTTGCAAAAAAACCTTAGACTGTCAACCTCCAAACCTCATGTTTGCAGATCAGGACCCTGATTTGCCACACCTGGTTGCAAACAGAATGCAGAGAAACAAGCAGAAGATTAGAGCAAAAACGTGCAATTGATGACCGAACCTGAGGTTGAAATGCTCTGAATCCACGTCCGCCCCAAGTAACTTGGGCAGCAATGGCAGCAGAAAGGCTGTTGGGCAAAGGATGGAACTTACCTCAAACCACAAACTATCCGCCCGGAACACTAGGCCCAAATCCTGAACTTTCTTGTGAAATGTCACCCCTCCTGTCTCCCTGAACGAGGGTGGGGTCAAATTTAAGGATTTCGGTTAAGGGGAACTGGAGCTTATCTGTAAGTACCCGCAAGAACCTCCCCCCAACTCTGCTGTAAGTCGCCAAATGGCCTTCAAAACGTTCAACCCTCACACTCTGGTTCGGCACTTTAGGGCCTTCTGGGTTTAGGGTGTAGGGACTTCGGGCTTTTAGGGTTTGATATGCAGGGGTACCATCTCGTTTGGGTACCCGTTTGACTTTATGCTTTGGTCCTGCAAAGCAAACCCAGGCAAGGATCACACCTTAAAACCTAAACCCTAAGCCCTAACCCTAAACCCTGTGTGCATTAGAGTTTTCCTTGCTTGTCGACTGAAGATTCGCGAGTTGGCATTCTGAGCAAAAAAACAAGGGCATCGAGGCGCTTGCGGCTTATATAGGGCGGCGCCAGGCTCCGTGGATAGAAAAGCGTGAAACCAGAAACATAGACAGCACGGTCCATTATGACAACAAACCAACGGGCGTTTTGGAGACATATTGCGACACTTGCAACTGGACTTGGGCGTAACTCCTGTGCGGCACGAAGTTACCATTGCGGTTCGTGGCAATTCGTTGGGCCACCATGTCTACTAGTTCTGTACCCTAAACAAGTCCATAAGCCACTCCTAGACCCCACACAAGCCCATATCTTAAACCCCAGCGCCATGATCCCCAAATCTCGGAACAAGACATCTCAAAAACAAGACTGGCAACAAAAAACAAACCCTATGCCTATATATGCCCTAAGCCTACACTCTACTCTACCGAAAGTCAGAAATAAAGAAGCAGGACCCATAAATCCTCAGTGGACTCCGATACAGGACTTTGATCTTTAGGGCCCTTAGAGTAACGCATTTGGGATGCTCATACAACTTCGGAGATTCGAGTCTTTCGGAGCTCAGCATGACAGAAATGATCCCGACCGCTTTTTTGATAAAATCCTAATTACACCGTGCAAGCCCTAAAATAGAACCCCAGAGCAGCTCAGCCCCAAACCCTGAACCCTCAAACCCTATCGCCCCTGGCCCCCCAATCCCGAAAAACTGCTGGGAGCTCGGAGAAGCGGGCCTGAGATTAGATGGCAAGCCTGCCACGCCAGGAAGATCCAGCCTGTTTCTACTATAGTAGCATTACTCGTAGTGGTCGTCGTAGCAGTAGCAGT